>LRSR01007836.1:0-10000 GCA_001579985.1 Hypsibius dujardini
TCTGTTTGCCTGTCTCCCTGCCTGATTGTCTGTTTTCTGTCTGTTTGACTGTCTACTTGTCTATTCGTGTCTGTCTGTCTGTCTATATGTATGTTTGTCTGTCTGGCTTTCTGTTCACTGTTTGCCTATGTGTTTATCAATCTGGATATTTGTCTTCTTGCCTATTTATCTGGTTATCTGGCTGTTTTTCTGTCTGTATGCCTATCTATCTGTCATTTCTTTCTATGTCTGTTGCTCTGTCTGTTTCCACTCATTTCTTTCTTTCCTGACTTGGCCTTGTCTGCCATTTACGTCATGGCCTCAATGATCAATTGTTGGCTGAGACTGTTATCTCGAATGTTCCTGATTGTCGCTCATATTTTTCGTACTCACTTTTAGATCGCATCACGGACCATCCATAGCGAGATCAAGCCGCATTTCCTACTACGCCTCGAACTAGGAAAACAGGCGGCCTCTTCCGTCCACCTGCTCCAGATGGACATTCCCACTTTGATTCATGTCACGGAAGAACTGGAGTCGGCCTTGCAAGATGTCAAATCAACTCACGCCAAAAAGATGATGCGGCATGCCAAATAGCCGTGCAAAACCACCGTCGATGTGGCAGTCGGGACACATGTCTGGACGACGACCAAGTTGATTTTTGCCATTATTCAACCCATTTATTTGCGTTACCTGTGATTCCGTCTCTTTCTTCGCTGGGGACAGACAAACGCCGAAAACCCCGGCGTTTACCTTTTCCATTGTCAAAATGTATTTTTCTACTGACCTGTCGTTTAGCCCCACACATGGGGCTGTATTGTGGACGACGGCATATACTGGCGATATATAAATGTTTGACATTCAACAACGCGTGTGCATCTGGCAGAGTCACTAAGCCGCAAAGAATTCGCCGACCGCAGCAGATTGTCTGTGTGCCATTCTGTCACAGTATGCAAACAGCTCGCCTTGAAAACTCTCTTCTCTCACACGCCTTGGCAGATGGCCGGATTTGGAAACGAGTTTCTCCATATTTCCGTTCAAATACCATCTCTTGTCTTGTCTTTTTCGGTTTCTATCTGCAGGTACGGCTCATGTCAATCAATCAAGCGATCGATTGCTCATACCTTCCGTTGGAAATGCTCCTTTCCTTCTCGCTGATCGTGGCCGTAGCTTCGTCGTTCACAGTGTCAATTTCCGGACAAGACGTGGAGGAGATGATGCCGGAGGAGGATGATCAGCAGCTAATCAAGATGTATACGCCGGCCTTTTTGATCGACATCCGGTCCACCGACATCAACTACAGTATGCTGTCCAAGGCGCCGTTCACGTACATCGTCATCGACCCGGACCTGATCAGCCTCACGGTGGACGAATTGTCGGACCTCCGCGCGGAGGGGAAGATCATACTGGCGTATATGTCAATCGGGGAGGCGGAGATGGGACGCACCTACTGGAACGATGGGGATGAGGAGTGGATGCCGGGTGTGAAGCCGCGCTTTTTGGAGCGCGTCAATCCCCACGCGAGGGATCGCTACCGGGTGCGGTTCTGGATGCCGGAATGGCAAACGCTGCTGAAAAAGTACTACCTAGCCAATGTGATCAGGCGGGGCTTTTCGGGGGTGTTTCTTGCGGGAATGGATGCGTATGAGTACTTCGAGCAGCGAGGACGACCGTCCGCGGGTGCTGATATGATCTCCTTGGTAAGAGAGAGGCGAGCCCACGCGCAGACAGACAAACAGACAGACAGACAGGTAGACATACAGACAGACAGACAGACAGACAGACAGACAGACAGAGAAATAAAAACCGGCAATAGTCGGCTAGACAAAATGCAGACAGACAGACAAAACAGGTAACTGGACACAAATACAAGCCTGGTACCGCCCATAAACGTAAACGGATGTTATACCGGGATGGTTTTTTGGTTTGGTTGTCTTGTCTCTATAGGTTGCAACACTAAGAGGAACCTCGCAAACGCTCAACGGTGACTTTCTTCAGTTTTCTAACAACGCCGTAGATTTGTACGGAAGTGAACGATACAGCGGTCTAATTGATGGAATGGTAGCGGAAAACATTTGGTTCGAGGATGATATCAGGAGAACGGAAGCGCAGACCAATTTCACCGTGCAATTCCTCCGGCAGGCGAGGGCTGACGGCAAGACGGTATTGGCCGCGGATTTTCCTTTGAATCAAGCGAAGGTCTGCGAATTCTACGTGAAATGTACGACAGAAGTGTTTCGGTGTGCCGTATTTGACTCGAGGCTAAACGGTGCGGGAAGAAGCTGTCAATAGCTCTTCTACCGCACGGGAAAAAGGACATATTCCTACACGGTAAAACAAGAAAAGCTGTCCACTACATTACGCAGTAAATAACGTGATGTGCAAATGTACTATGAAGTGAGGAGTCAAAAAGTAAGAATATAAAGTAACGTACGTAACTGGAAAGTGTAGGTAAAACGTAAAGAGAATTGTAGCTCGACATGCCGGGCGATCCCACATTCCGTAACGTCTTCCAGCCATGTTATTCGCGCGAATGCACGATCCATGTTGCCCAGCGTGCTTTCGAAGGAAGTAGATACACTTACAGTTGCCTCAAAATAAGCATATCCAGTTACAAACATATCAGACAGATAGATATGTCTTTTTATCTGCCTGCCTATCACGTCTGCTTGTCTGTCTGTCTGCCTATTTGCCTGGCTATCACGTCTGCTTGTCTGTCTGTCTGTCTATTTGCCTGCCTATCACGTCTACTTATTTGTCTGTCTGTCTGTCTATTTGCCTGTTTGTGTGTCTGTCTATATATCTGTCTGTCTATGTCTGTCTGATTAAGCACACCGGTGCTAAGAAGAGTAACCAGAGAACTAAAACAAACCTACGTACCGTACTGGCAGAATCACTGAATCGGCTTTTTTGCCTGGGCCTCAAATCGGCAAAAAGCCGATTCAGTTACTTTATGGATTGATCACGTTCCTTCCCTTGCGGCTCTAACATCACAATGTCCCCGGTGAGACCGGCACCCACCACGCGAGCCGAAGGAAGGAACGGTTATCTCCTTGCTGCCAAAACGGTTCAATTGTTGCCTCTCTGGAACACGGATCATCTCACTGGTTGTCGTATTCAATCCTGAGAAGGACGCATTCGAGCTGCAGCCACTCGAATCGCTGTGGTTGCTGCGGGGAATGAATCGGGTCGTCGTAGGAGCTAGTTCGATCTTCCTCTTGCTTCTCATTGTATTCTCGAGTCTCCTCATCCTCGCAGTGGCTATGCTCTTCACCTCGAGCTACAGCATTTCGGTGTAATTCAAGGGAATCCCGAGGCCTCAAGGACGGGGCAGTCGCTGCCCTCGACTTGAATCCTCCTATGTCGGTACTCTTCGGCGACCGGGTTCGCGCTATGTCGTGGCTGTTGCTGAACTGGAAGTTGGGCGTCCTGTGAGTTCCATACGGAGAGAAGCAGCCAACGAATGGCAGAGCGAGGCAGGCCTCCGATGTAAGCAAATCCTAGGACGACCGCCTGGAAAGCTCGACAGATTTTTTCTCGAAGCAGACAGCAGAGGACGACAACAGCTGCAACGACGCGTATCCATCGAATTGTGCGGGCGTTGCTGCTATAATGTCAGACGGTCGGCAGAGGATGAACAGTTCAGCATGGCGGTTACTCGTCACAATGCCTGGATGAAGGCAGGAATTCGAGCGAGAACGTGAGGTACTCCTGCAGTGGACACGGGGCGAGGTGCCGTAGGCAAGATAACAGGCGGTTAGTCCATTGTAGAACAGCAACAGTAGCTGTCATGGACCGGGAAACGCTTCTCCTGTGGTGTGCAAAGGGTTTGTGCCACAGGACATCAACGAAACCTAGCAAGTGGAGAGCTGACCCTAAAATATGTCAATAAATAACCGTAAAATGTTACAATGAGAATGCGTAGGCAGGCCGCCAGATAGAAAAATAGATCGACAGACAGACTAGCAGACAAACAGACATCACGGATAGGCACAAAGACAAACAGACAAACAGATAGACAGACAGACAGACAGACAAACAGACAGACAGACAGACAGACAGACAGACAGACAGACAGACAAATAGACGGACAGACAGACAGACAGACAGACAGACAAACAGACAAACAGACAGGCAGACGGACAGACAGGCAGACGGACAGACAGACAGACAGATAGAGGGACAGACAGGCAGACAGACCAATGTGCCACAGATATGGAAATACAGACAAATAGACAGACAGAAACAGACACACGTACAAACAATATGATATGTTGAGCGGTTCGTGCTGTCGTTAGTTCCTGTAACTTTGGGAATACCACGTACGAGTACGAGTACTAGTACTGTAGTTGGCAGGAATAAACATCAACTTGCGATCCGAAGTTCAACTGATTTAGGTTACACCTAGAAAACGAAAGATTTCGATCACCTCATGTTGTATTCACTGTAAGGTTATAGCTGAAAAGCGTTCGAAGACCAAAACCATCAGACTATACTCGCATTGTAAGCTGGTAACTATACATGTCCACCTGATTGCTTGCTGCACATTGACAAAAATCACAGGTTGATTTGGCATCATCCCTTTCAAAAATCAATCTCCAGACACGACCCGTAACTTGCTAATCCCGGATATCGGACTCGCATTTGCCTAATAAAATCGACAATGAGGACACTAATAATTCTCTTCAGCTGCCTAGCCATGTTGGTAGCATGTGCACCCAAGATCGACACCAGTGAGTGCAACTGTCGCAACTCATCGCAGAAGACCCTAGGGAACATTTCCGTTCGGATGTTGCACTGATAAGGTGATGTTCCCATTTTGCAGGCCACGCACAAGGACTGCCATGTTCGCGCAATCAAGACTGCCTCTGGGGCTACCAATGCTCTGACTACGACCCGAACGACAACGTCCCTGCCGCCTGTAAAATGTGCTTCCACCGATGCACCATGAGTGGCGACTGCCGGGGAGGAGCATGCAAAAACGGTTGCTGTTTGTGAATTTATTACTACACAAGGCCTGAAAAAGGCCCATTTACTTCCTAGTAATAAGTAATTCACAATTCACAATTTACAACAGTTGTAATTATCCGTTGTGGCGATCATCATATATTAATTCAAATTTTTTTGAGCATTCGGCAAGCTATTCCGTGTAAAATAGACAATCGCATCTCATTACGTAGTTGTGAGTTGATTTATAAATTTAACAGCTGCCTCGAGGAACACTTTCGGTTGGTCAAGGTGCACCCAATGCCCGGCGTCGGGGACGCGTTGTATTTTGGCCTTCGGGAAGTTGCGATATAACAAACCATCATCGTCCGCTTTTATATAGTCCGAAGAACCGCCCATGAGGATGGCTACCGGTTTGTCGTACACTAAATTGGCAAACTGGATGCCGGCTGGGGCTTGGGTCAAGTTGAGGATGTCCCTCGCGATGATGGGCAAATTGATGCGCCACTGGATCTTACCGTCTTTCTCGATGATGTTCGGCAGAACGCGATGCTCCACGATGAACGGCTGCAATGTAACGACAGTGACGCATGTCTAACGGCAAGAGCTTCCCACTAGGTTACATTAAGTTTGCTTGCATGTATGTATGTATGTCTGTCTGTCTGTATGTCTGTCTGTATGTCTATCTGTCTGTCTATCTGTCTGTCTATCTGTCTGTCTATATATCTGTCTGTCTGCCTGTCTATCTGTCTGTCTGTATGTCTGTATGTCTGTCTGTCTGTCTGTTTGTCTGCATATCTTCCTTGCTGTCTGGCTGTCTGTCTGTCCGTCTCTCTCTAATTCTTCATCTATATCTCTGTCTCGGTTTGTACGCTTCTCTGTCTGTACTCCGAGGGAATTGCCACCCATCCTGGCCCTGGTTAATTCCTACATACACACCTCGACTTCGTATGCCAGCAAGATCTTCCTAACAGCAGCGCGACCCTCTTCCAGTGATACACCATGTCGCAGTGGTATCTTCAGGAGCGATTTCAGAAATTCCAACAGCTGCGTTTTTCTTGGCGCGTCTGACACGCCCACGTCTATTGTCAATAGACCCGTAACTAAATCCGGCTAAAGAAAGATCAAGAAGACTTTTGTCAAATTCAGGCAAGCTTTTTCAATGATTCTCAAAACGGAAATTATTACAATAACTAGTCTCACCCTTCTCAGAGCCAGCGAGATGGCAGACCCGGCGCCCATACTGTGCGCTACGAAGATGGCTTCCTTGGTGCCGTTTGCCTCCATGTAGTGTGCCATGTCGTCGCCCGTGGAGATATAGTTCATTCCGTCAATATGTTCACTTTCGCCGTGGTTTCTCGCGTCGAATGCGGTCACCGCATGGCCGGTTCGATCGGCGATGGTCTGACCGAAAGCGGCAAATTCTTCCTTGTATCCCAGCAGGCCATGCATCATGTAGACCGGGCAGGCAGGTTTCGGCGATTTGAACAAGGTCGGTTGTGGCTTCCATGTCACCGATGCGAGTTGAGCACTACAAACGGGAGGGATTGTTTCGTTCAGATTAAATAATAAATTTTATATATTTATTATTTATTTAATTAGATAAATTTTAAATTCTTTTTACGGCAGACACTTAAATTATTCGCACTAAAACCACTAAGTGGAGCGATCCAATTCCAAAGCAGTCTCAAACAAATAATCAATTCATCAATCAACCGCAATGTGGGGCTGCAAATCTTAAACTCAAATTACACAGTCAATAAAACAATCAACTAGCACAATCAATTCATCAATCAAGCACAGTATGGGACTGCAAATCTTACTCTCAAACTCAATTACACAGTCAATACAACAATCAACGAGCACAATCAATTCATCAATCAAGCACAGTATGGGACTGCAAATCTTAAAACTCAAATAACACAGTCAATACAACAATCAAGTAGCACGAGACGAGGTTAATTCACATACGATGGGAAATGGTTTCCCCGTGCGGATTGTGCATCCGACGCGGCTTTCCTGTGCTCCGCTGACGTGCGGCTAAAAAATTAGAAAACAAACACAGTGCATTTCCAATGATTTCCTGGATTTAAAGGCTTACCGTAATTGTTTTGAACTGTTGCGTTGAACGGCAAAATGATGACACGTCGGAAGCGGTTGCAAAAACGTCGTCAAAGATGCCAATCCGGATATTGCCGATCGACATGCAATGCGCGGGAGAAGGACACTGTTCTGGAGGAAAGTATTTTGAACGTAAAGAAAATCTTATTTTATTATTCTGAATGAATGAATAGTCTGCAAACAGCAAGAAATAATAACGACACGTTAAGAATAATACATCAATCAATGGAATACAATCTGCTATTATTGTAGCTGAATTGGACAATCGGTTAACGCAACAATCGATCAATCAAATGATCGAACCCTGTGCAAAGCACAAGGTAGTGTTCGTGCGGCATTATTACTTAAATAAGCATTGTGATCAGAACCTTATTACATACCATTGGCATAGTAAGATGGGGGTCAATGCAAGAAATGCTGAAATCAGTTCAAAGGGAAATCGAAGGAATCCATTTGTAGTAAAAACATTAAAGGGGAAGATAAGACCATAATATGCAATCGCAATCACGTCAAACGTTCTTAAAAGAGTTTGCACGCTATATCCTTTTTGGCTTTAATTGATCGTATGAATGACTGCACCCTCTTCGGTTTCGTGTGGGGGGGGGGGCAGCTCTCGTGTGGGTTAAATTTCGACAGACGGCGACACCTGTTCTGGTCAGCCGGTCCACAGGACTCCACGTGCACTATATCGTTACAGCAGATACAGTATGATGGATGACAGTAGGAATTAGGAGCTAAAAACTGACTATACAGGTACGACTACGACTGTAGTACGAGTATGAGGAGGGCGCCCCATTTATTGTCCCCCTTTTTGAAACTGATTTCTTGCCACCTATTTCTTGCCACTAGGTGATTTCAGTATAGTGGGACCTTTCCCATATATTAAAATATATTTTTCTGGGCACTGCATTTCCGATAGAACAAAAGGAGGATATATTGCATGACGATTCTCCATCATGGTGTTTTTCTCTAAATGGGGAACCCTTAGGGCAATTTTTTTACTTTCGAGAGGGGGGGGGGGTAAAACACCCCCTCCCCGTCGACGCCACTGACTATGGCGCGGGGATATGTGGGTGGGGCTTTGAGGTCGCCGTGGAAGAGGGCAACGTTCTTTACGCGGGAATTTCACAATGGCGCAACTTCACTGTTCTAGCAGAGCCAAAATGTCGTACAAACTGATGGATGTCGCGGTGGATATGACAGCCGAGTGGCATTACAGCGGGAGAGCAACTATGGCAATTCCGTGGGAATTATTATCAACCCGTATATCATTAAAAGCTGTGTCAATTAATTTTGATTGCGTTTGCAATTATATTTCTTCAGAGCAAAACTTCCTCGCTAATTGTTATTCTCTTTAATTCATTTCACCTTACAAGAGGTAGGAAGAGTATTTATTCCTATAATTAAAATCCTATCGAGCTGGTAATATGTAAAAATACAAATACCGTATGCTCGCGATCTGAAGGGACAGCTAAGCCCCGCCTCCCTCGGTATGGCCCTGCAGTCGATTGAACGTTCAATCTGATTCACTCTTCCCTGATTGGCTCATTTCATTTCGTTGTGCTTGATCGATTGATTGTACAGTTGTGCTTTTCCGTATATTTGCACCTACAGTGCTTGATTGATTGATTTTTGTTCCTACAGCGGTAATTGGTGAGCGCACTGAATAGGCACGGCCCTGGTTGGTTGAAATTTACGGGTAGGGCAGAAAAGTGTCCCTCGAGATCGCGAGCAAACGGTACTATTTCACCCATGAGGATTTTAGAAAAAGCAATATGTCTCCCCGGACCAATCCGAGGGTTGGTCCGGGGAGACATATTCAAGTGTCAGAAACAACGGAAGGCTCTTTTCACTGTGAAAACTGTGATTTCCCGACGAGTCTCGTAAATTTCGTAATTTTCATTTCTTTAATACGATGCGATTGAAACTTAAATTTAAACCTGTTCAGAAATTCGGATTCAAAAGGAGCTTTTTTTGCTCCCTCGTGTGGCAAAATAATTCTACTAATATCAATAAATTTCAAATTGGATTTTGAATTGAATAACATTAAAAACAGCCAAAGCAAAGCTCTGCGGAAAATCGCTGTTTTTGTGGTGAAGGAGTCGTCTAATGTTTCCGGCACTGTGAAAAACTCTCCTGAGCAAATCAAAGCTCAAAACAAAAATGTATTTTATTTTTGCTGAAATCCTCATCTTTAAACTTTCATTTAAGTGAAAAATGTCGAGTAAAAGGACTTTTGAACTTCGATTCAGACACAAATGAACGATTCAGACACAAGTGAGCGATTCAGACACAAGAGAGCGATTCAGACACAAGTGAGCGATCCAGACACAAGTGAGCGATTCAGACACAAGAGAGCGATTCAGACACAAGAGAGCGATTCAGACACAAGTGAGCGATCCAGACACAAGTGAGCGATTCAGACACAAATGAACGATTCAGACACAAGTGAGCGTTCTCGTGGTCGGCAAGTACGACGACTAACTGAAGATCCTCAAACTTCCGACGTCTCATCAGGCATTTTCTCGGCGACCTCCGCTTCGACCTCGTTCTGTAGACACTCCATCATTTGTCTGTCCAGCTCGGCGAAACGTTCATTGTGCTCCAGCGCAGTACTGGTATCTAACAGCAAGTACGGATCAGCTTCACCGGCCAAGCTCATTATTCCCATCAGGTTTTGACAGAGCTCAGCAAATGTGGGTCGATTTAGTGGGTCCAAGTTCCAGCAGGATTTCATCAATTGGAAGCTGTAATACGGCATGCAATGGGTAAAAAACAAACGTTAAGATATCATCAAGAGGATGTTTTTCTAACATGGAATGAGGAGCGTTGTCCGGCCGTGAGAGCTGATTTCCGTCCAGAAGCCAATGTGCAAAAACCGTGGCTGACATTTTGGATACCGGCTTGTTCTCGTAAGGTACTCCGCCAAGAGTGAATATTTCCCATAATGTCA
>LRSR01007837.1:0-7500 GCA_001579985.1 Hypsibius dujardini
GTGTTGCGGTACGAGTCATGTGTTGCGGTACGAGTCAGGTGTTGCGGTACGAGTCAGGTGTTGCGGTACGGTTTTCAAACCGGAAGGTGGAATTCGTTATAATTTTTCTTCCGGACGCCGCGCATAAAGAATTAGATCGCCCTAACAGACCGATAATTGCCCGCAGTTTCTAGCGAATTTCTGTCTCTGTGTCGCATTACAGCGAGGTTCCCATCACAACCAACACAACAGTCGGATCAACATGCCGTCGATATGACAGAAAGGAACACAACATCCACTGGCATACGTATCACAATGGGACAGAGTTGAGAGTTGGTCTAGAAAAGTAAAACGGATAAAACGGGGTTCTTGTCCCCTTTGGTCACTACTACTGCTGAGTGGCGGGGAATCCAACATGTCGGGAATCCAGAGTGTCTCGATTTGTGTAGCCGGCCACCTCCTGCACACACATCACCAGATTTGACTGCAAGCAAAGGATCATTTAGAATTCAATACCATCATCAACAGTAAAAAAAAACAGTCACAGACACAGACACAGACACGTGTCTGTCTGTCTGTCTGCTTGTCTGTCTGTTTGCCTGTTTGCCTGTCTGTCTGTCTGCCTGCCTGCCTGCTTGTCTGCCTGTCTGCCTGTCTGTGGCAAAAACCTCAGGCCGACCGAATTAAAGCCAACTTTGTACCGGCGTAAAGCAAAATGGGGTGGTCGGAGTTTGAGCCATTTTGGTCAATGCGTGCAGCTGACCACGTAGTCTTTGCTCAGTCGATTGATTGATTGGCGATCTGGTGTTAAATCAATGAATCAAGCGATGTGAGAAGCAGCTGCACGCATTGGCCAAAACTGGCTCAAACTCCGACCACCCCATTTTGCTGGGCGCCGGTACAAAGTTGGCTTTAGTTTAAACTCACCAAGGGGTCTGTTTCGGTGAGAGCTCTCGCATCCGACAGCAATTGAGGTGCTCTCGCATTGACTTGGATGTTCTCGAATCCCACATCTTCCTGCCGGATCGGATGGAGAGCATGAATCTCCGGGTCTTCCTCGGCGGCGATTGTGGGCCAAGGATAGGTCTCCTTGATCCATTCGAGCGGGTCTTCCCAGGCAGCGCGTCGGCCGTACACCTGCAGCGACATTTCAGTTAGAAAACAGATTACGCGATCGATAAAATTGTCTAAAAGTGAAAAAGGAAATCCGTTTTTTAAGGCAAAGATTATTTTTGTCGTCATTAATGATTGTCTCCTGACGTACCTGTAGCCCTTCCTTAACCGCATCCAAAATGTAGGGCGCCAGGTGTGAGTTCCACAGATCGGTGAACCACTCCTGCGACTTGCGCACTTTCATCGGGCAGTCCAGGAAGCGAAGTGGACCGACGGTCAAGTCCACCGAGCTGTGCTTCTCCAGGAAGGCGTTCACGTGGCGCCACACTTTCGGGATCCACTCGATCACGTTCGTCAACGCGGAGTCACACACACCGACATACATTTCGTGTTCGATGATCTTCCGGCGGAGGTATCGGCTGAGGAAGCCTTTGAGGGGCTCGGAGTTGTTGGAAAACAAAATCCACCTGGACAACAAACAGATTACGCTTCCGAACGACTGCAAATGGAAACGGCAGGGGGAGCGACACTTCAGAGACAGTGAGGAATCCTACCTGAAGTTATGGTGAATATTAAGATTTGCTGTCCTGCACGTCGATTGATTCATTGTCCCGACAATGTAAGGGCTGAAACGAGTCAACGTCAGCCAGGCAGGCAGCCAGACAGCCAGCCAGACAGGCAGGCAGCCAGCCAGACAGGCAGGCAGCCAAACAGACAGCCAGCCAGCCAGCCAGACAGACAGACAGACAGACAGACAGACAGACAGACAGACAGACAGACAGACAGACAGACAGACAGACAGACAGACAGACAGACAGATAGACAGGCAGACAGGCAGACAGACAGACAGACAGGCAGGCAGGCAGGCAGGCAGACAGGCAGACAGACAGACAGACAGACAAGCAACGAAGCCAGGATGTAGACGTACCAGCGCTGATTTTTGATGCTGATGAAGCCGTTGAACAGCTCGCCTAGGGAGCTGACGAGGTGCAGATCCTCTATGATCACGACACTGGGAACATCCATATCACATCTGGAAAAGATGGTGTCATATTATTATCCAGTCCAAATGTGAGGGAGAAAGCGAAGACCTACAAATTTTCACATTGCTCCGCAATCTGCATGAGATTCTGTCGGAGATCTTTGACAGAGTCCTCGTCCACGCAGAAAGTTACAATTGAGCCGTCGTCGCAATTTTGTCTGCCGCTCCTAAAGAGACAAACAAAGGAGGTAAGGAAGGGAACACAAAAAATTGATGAGAAAAGGAAGGAAATCGTACATCAGCACCAGATGCTGCGCAATCTTTCGCGCCAGGAAGGATTTCCCCGATCCGGAAGGTCCGCACACGATCACGCGCTTGTGTTCCGTCACGCTGCGGATGTGCCGTTCCAGAACCGGTTTTGGGATCAAGCTTTGGAAGACCAGTACATCCAACGCGCTATCTCGACTTCCTGAAATGAAATATTTCGCTTTACGATTGAGAATCGCTGATCCGAATAACAACTTCCCACGCTCCCGCACCTTTTAGGAAAACTGAAATATGGTCGTCCTCGTTTTTTACAAAGTCAATGGGAGAACTGTCCGGACTGGTCAGCTCGTCGCGATTACGAAGCGCATTGCCCAATCGGTATGAGGTAATGCTGTCAGGCGATAAGCCCAAGCTGTCGAGGCCTTCCAGACGAGACTCCAGTCGATTAACATAATCCTGCAAAGCAAAAGAACGTAATTCTATTAGAAAAAAAGGACTTGGAACAGATGATGGACATCGAATTTTAAGTGTTCATACCTTGAAGAGGAGTTTCACCGCTTTGTCTAACTGTTCCCACCGCATGAGAGGACTGATCTTGACCGACCCGATTGAGACTTCTTCCGACTCGGATTCGGTGGAAGATCCGTTTTGGACGGTAACAACCCTAACAGCAATGCGTCGAGCATCGAATGTAGGCGACTCGTCGTCGCCGATTCCCGATTCTACAGACAATAAGGCACTTAATATTTACTTGTCCTGCCTCTTTATTTATAGACAGACAGACAAACAAACACACACAGAGACAGACAAGACAGACAGGCAGACAGGCAGACGTACAGACAAACAGACAGACATACAGACAGATAGACAGCACAGACAGACAGACAGACAGACAGACAGACAGACAGCTGATCATCCTTTCCGTATTCTTTGCGAATCTTACCCGAAGGTGTTGATCTAGCGCCGCCATCATGTGGTGATTTCCGCTCGGATGAGAGACTTCGTCGTTTAACCGAAACTAACCGCTGGAGACGCATGTTATCTTGACGTAGATTGTCCATCTCACTCTGAATAAATCACGTCGGAAAATTAGTCTTACACCCTTTCAGAACATACCGGCGGAGTGCCGATGAAAATTTACCTTCATCCGGGTCATCGATTCCTTATATTGATCGAGTTGCTGCTCGGACTTCAAGGCCTCCATGCGGAAGTCATTAAGGTCCATCTCTTTCTGGCGAAGCTGCTGTTGGAGCTCCGCGACTAAGCTACTGCGCTCTCCCTGTTGCTCCTCCATCCGCTCTTCGCGTTCATCCATCCGATCCAATCTAGAAAAAAAAGGTATTCTCAATTGAGACATCACTTATTCAACCTTTCATATAACTATTGATTGATTGATTGATGTGTTTTATGCATTTGATTATCGCTTTAGTTAATCACACGGCTTTTAAGACGCTGAGCAGAACTTACGCGGAAAAGGAACTGGCGGACTTCATGCCTGAGGACTGATCGATACTGCTGTTGCGGCTGACACGAGAAGAGGTCCGCGAAGCCTGCAGGAGCGGCGAGTTGGGAACTGAAGTGGAAAGATCACTGGGCAAGTGGCTTTTGAGGTCGTCCGGGTCGGGTGTGGCGCCGTTCTTCAACTTCGGACGTCGTGAGAAGGCCTTGCTGAATGACGCCCGGATCTGAATAGGAAAATGAAAAAGCGGTGAACGATAAATAAATCACAAATCAAGAAAAACGAAAGGACGAGCAAAAAAATGCACAAAAAGAAGAGTAACTCAAAGCAAGTTCAGACGGATAAAACAACAATTATAGAACCTAAAATAAAAAGTATTTCCATGTATTTTCTCAAATAGATTAGAGAGCAGTTATCTTGCATGCCGCGTATAAGGTCCATGATACAGAAAATGGGAACACATCCCGACATACACAGAGAGAAAGACAGACACAGACAAAGACAGACAGACAAGACAGACAGACAGACAGACAGCCAGACAGACAGACAGACAGGCATAAATAGACAGCTGCCATGAGCTCTGCGGGTCTGGAAGATTCAGTCAGCCTTGTAAACTAGAAGGGCCGGACGCATACGGGTGAGAAGACAAAAGAAAAACAGGCGTCTTAACTCATGAGACCAAATTAAATTAGCAACATAGGTTTTGATAAAACCTCCAAACAACCTAACAGCCATGCAGAAATTAAGAGGGAATTCAAAATACGACAGCAAACAACACGAGGCACGAAACAACATGAAAGCGGGATCAGTTAGTTACCTTGTTGCATTCTTTGGATTTGACCTACAATCACACCCAGACACTCAGACAAGTTTTCCCACCACCAGGACAAAGCAAAGACACCATCGAACGGAGGGTTAACTTCAGCCTTCGTTAGCGAAAATTTCAACTAAACAACTAATCAATCAATCAAACAACTAATCAATCAACTAATCAACTAATCAATCAACTAATCAACTAATCAACTAAACAACTAATCAATCAACTGAACAACTAATCAACTAATCAACTAATCAACTAATCAATCAACCAATCAACAGCTCTTCCTAAGGCAAATCTTACCCAGCTTTTCTTTTTGTTGCTCCTCTTCTTTCCGTCCTCATCGAGGTCGTTGTTGGTGCTGCAGTTGCTGTTGAGCGAGGCCATCGAGTCCGTGGACATTTGCCGGGAGAGACCAGGATGAGGTCGATGCTCTTCCGTGTCTGCAGCGGCGAGGGAGAAGCAAATTGAAAGACACACTCTTGATTACCTCACTTCTGGTTCGCCAGGCACAACGGAGGGAGGGAGACTCCCTTAATGTGAACAATGTGGATTTAATTTACCCCCAGCGGCGTCCTTGGCGGACGTGAAGGTATGCCGTCGGATCAGGCCGGGACTGATGGGCGTCGCCGCGCTTATTAACCCCGCCTCCGCACCCTGTTTCCTTAGACTCTCAATCGTTCGACGGAGATCAACCAATTCGCCATCCTAAAATACATCCGCAATCAAAATCCAAAATCAGACCGGGAATTCCCAGAATACACGCGTGGCAAAAACTTCAGGCCGTCCGAATTAAAGCCAACTTTTAACCGGCGCCCAGCAAAATGGGGTGGTCGGAGTTTGAGCCAATTTCGGTCAATGCGTGCAGCTGACCACTTAGTCTTCGCTCAGTCGATTGATTGATTGGCGATTTGGTGTTAGAGCAATGAATCAAGCGATGTGAGAAGCAGCTCCACGCATTGGCCAAAATTGGCTCAAACTCCGACCACCCCATTTTGCTGGACATGTGTAATTTTTCGTACCTTGCGTTGAGCACTGTTTGTGAGCATTTCCAGGCGATGCGACATGTTATCGAGACTGCTCTCAAAAACCGCCACCAATTGACCCTGAAATTTAAATTAAATTAAATTAAATTAAATAATTAAAAAAAAATTTCCCCGTGTGAGAAAGATACCTCTTACGGAGAGTATTTTTAAAAAAGACATTCGAAAAACAAGCAACGACTCACGTTGTTCGAGAGTTGATCGGTCAGTGAAGCGACACGCTCCTGCGCCTGATCCAGCTCACGGCGGAGCTTGCGCACATCATGCGCGTGCCGCTCTTCCGGCTGTACAAGTGACACACATGTAAGATAGAGAGAACAATATTCCAGCAGTAATTATCGGCTGTACCATACCGAGGAATATATCGAGGAAACGGTGGAAATCAAGGAGCCGTTTGAGCCATGAACTGCAAATGAGTGAGCAGTTTAATTCAGACAGACAGCAGACAGACAGACAGACAGCAGACAGAGAGACAGAGAGACAGACAGACAGACAGACAGACAGACAGACAAGCAGACAGAGAGACAGAGAGACAAACAGATAGACAGACAGGCAGCCAGGCAGACAGACAGACAGACAGACACAGAACCGGATGGCAATACATTGTGGTGTCTGATTCAACCAAACTTTACCGTCATCGTCCTTGCAGTGCATTTTCGGCATTAAGCTTCCGACATAAGACGACGCACAATGGCTGTTATTCCTGAGGCTGAGCCCATTAGACTGGCCATGTCGCGGTAAACTGTAGGTCAAAATTGGAGATCCCGGCGCAGAGGCGCGACTAGCGTGACTCAGCGGGAAAGACACCGTGGAGGCATTGTCAAGATCGTCCAAGTTGTTGTTGCCGTAACCGGGACCGTGGTGGGCGTTCATGGAGGACGCCAGGGGATAACCGCGTGCGCTGTGTGACGGACTGCGATGATGCGAGTCCCAAGTGGATGTCGCGGCATTTAGTCCGCCGTTCTCACGGAAGTGCGTTATCGTCGCACCACCGCCACCGCCACCACTGGGACGCGAGTAAATTCCCTGAGCAGCTTGCACGCCGTTTGACCTGGAATAAAATCAGATGAATAGGTCGATTTGCTGGATAAATGCTCACTTGAGCGTGAAAAATCGACGCTGGAGTAACCCCGAAAACCAGTCAAATTCTGCTTCTGTCAATCACCAGGCACTTGTCTGTTAATGCATGTCCTCTTGTCTGTCTGTCTGTCTATCTCTCTGCCTGTCTGTCTGACTGCCTGCCTGTGTGTCTGTGTGTCTGCCTGTGTGTCTGCCTGTGTGTCTGCCTGTGTGTCTGCCTGTGTGTCTGCCTGTGTGACTGCCTGTGTGTCTGTGTGTCTGTCTGTCTGTGTGTTTATGTGTCTGTGTGCCTGTCTGTCTGTCTGTGATGTTTTCATGCCTACAAACCTGGATGGTCTGTCATAGTCCACATCAGAAGAATGCCCATTTGTCGCTCCATTCGACTGCCGCATCG
The DNA here is from genome assembly GCA_001579985.1 of Hypsibius dujardini. NCBI lineage: Eukaryota > Metazoa > Tardigrada > Eutardigrada > Parachela > Hypsibiidae > Hypsibius > Hypsibius dujardini. Next base: position 7,135 of record LRSR01007837.1, read on the forward strand.
AAGAGCGACTAGACTTCGGTGGCAAGGACGCGACCGGCGCGGCCGTAATCAAGCGCTCATCCAAATCATACACCGACAGGCCCTGCTGCGTCCCCTGGTGGTGCTGCTGATTCGGCATGGAAAACCGCAGCGGCGACCCCTTCCCATTCAACTGCTGCCTCGCGGTCGCGGTCTCTCCATACATCCCGGGAGAACCGGTCTGAGCGTACGGACTGCCCATCCCCGGCGCGGGCGTCGCCGGCGCAAGCGTCAGCTCCCCGCCTCCATGCACGACACTCCGGCAGCGCGGCGTCTCCGTCGAGGAGGCGTAGCCGTTTCCGTTCGCACGGTCCGAGGTCAGTCGACCGCTGCTGCTCATGTTCCGAT
>LRSR01007841.1:0-14018 GCA_001579985.1 Hypsibius dujardini
ACAGTCTGAAATGTATGAGATTATTTAATGATTTTGCATTTAACGTAATAGAATGCAAAAAAACACAGACGGCTGTTATCCGCACTCATCTTTCTAACAAGGATGTGGCAATGGCATTTAGCGCGGCAGCAGGTCAAATAAAACTGTCACATATTATTTCGTGAAATTTGATCTGAGCTCTAATTAGGCAAGCGACTGTTTGATCTGTTTTGCGCGCTCAAAGAAAACACCGGCGCAAGTTCGGCCGCGTGCCTTGCATACGGTCGCATGCTTAAACAAACCGCGCTGCATTCTGATTGCATCGAATCGATTTTAAAACACGACATATTCGATTCTGTGACCACTGACCGAAAACGAGCAAAATAGTAGGTGCCCCTCAGCTGAAAATTGTTATTGATTGGTCGTTGTTTGCTTCATTTGCTGACAATTGCATGATAATGTCTACGTCTATATGTATCAGAGTCTGTGTCTGTGTCTTTGTCTGTGTCTGTGTCTATGTCTATGTCTGTGTGGGTGTCTTTGTCTGTGTCTGTGTCTATGTCTATGTCTGTGTGGGTGTCTGTGTTGTGTCTGTGTCTGTGTCTGTGTCTGTGTCTGTGTCTGTGTGGGTGTCTGTGTCTGTGTCTGTGCCTGTGTCTGTATCTGTGTCTGTGTCTTTGTGTCTGTGTTTGGGCGGCCTGTGTTGCTGTCTGTGTCTGTATCTGTCTGGAAAATCTGTCCGACAATAAAATACATGTACATGTACGTATTTGTCTACGCCAGAGCTGGCAGGCAACCGCGTTAGGGTTGTTTCAGTTTCGGCTCTCTGTGACAAGTTAATTAAACTTGGACAAAATATTGACAGGCTCAACTCCTCCCCTCGATCAGAGTGGAGGGAGAGACAACCTGCGTACGTTCGCAGCGGATGCTCGGTCCGCGCGTTCAGTTGCAACCGTTCCGCCAATAGGCAAGCGTTCGAGCCCGCCCTCGATTATCATTTTGATGGTATTTCCTAAAGCTTTAATGGATGGTTGTCACATTAGATGGAATAATTCAATTCTCGCTTTACAGCAAAAACTGAGCCAGAAAATTGTGACTCTTTCTCTCTCTCTCTCCATCTCGCACCAAGCACTTGTCACACTATTCATCCGCCAGTCAGAATAAAGCTTCTACCCTACCGAAAACGTTGACCGCGCACGCACTCTCTATCAATTACTGACCGCGCGACCGTCCGTCCGCCTTGCTCCATCGGAATGTCGCTTCATCATTTCCCCGCAACGCTCTAAACATCTTCGGTGACACTCCTGCGTGTGAATCTTCTCCGTTTTTAATAAAACCTCACCCTTCATCTTAACCAACTGAAATCGCGGACAAGTCGTCCCGAAAATAACCAACTGAAATTACGGACAAGTCGTCCCGACAATAACCGACTGAAATCGCGGACAAGTCGTCACAAAAATAACCCACTGAAATTGCGGACAAGTCGTCCCGAAAAGAGCCGACTGAAATCGCGGACAAGTCGTCCCGACAATCTTTCCCACTGAAATTGCGGACAAGTCGTCCCGACAATCTTTCCCACCATGCCTGCGTTTTTTCCGGAGCAGCCGCCGTTTCTGTTCCACAGTAACTTCTCCTTTTTATCCCTTTACGGACTGCATCATCAGCTACAGCAGCAGCAGGGTCATCCTCATCACCGCAGCGATGGTGGACCGCCGGCTGGTTTCCTCCCCAATCCCTGGGCGGCGATGCAGCTGCAGAACGCCAATTTCAGCGGTCGACTGGCCGCTTTGGGGAACTGCGCCGCGAGGAAGGACGGGATGACCAGTCCGTTGATGCAGTCGAAGGCGGGGTTCCAGCTGTGCGAGCAGGCTGTTCCCGGGTTTGGGGATCAGCGGGGTCTACAGGCCTACACGCCGCACAGCGACTCCACGGGCGGCGGCGCTGGCGAGGACTCGAAGCAAAGGATGCTGGGGAACCACACGGAAGCGGGATCGGTGGTGGACGAAGGTCAGTTAACTTTCTTGTGGTCAAAGCTTGCTGTATAAGTATAAAGTTAAATATTAGTAATTAACGAGGGTAATTAGCATTGCCGAGATTTGTTCTTCCTCCAGCGTTTCAGCTGGAATAAAAACGATTCTTTCTGGGCAACAGGGTTCAGGGGAACGCTTCTTGCACTTGTTAAGCTTGAGTTACTTCTCCATCGCAAAAAGGTCAAACATGGATTGATCTTGCGTTTAATTGTTTACGACCAGAACAGTTGCTAAAACTGAAGATATCCTTGACGTCACGGAGAGGTCATGGCTCAGTGCGTTACCCGGATGATGATACTCTATGTACTTTAAGCCCGGACGGAAAATTTTTCTTACGATTTTTAATTCTCGGCTTTTAAATTTTTTGTATTTATGATTTTTAATATCACCTGAAATGTTATTCACATCAAGTCGTACATATTTGTGTTGCACACGATCCAACGCTGATTTTGGTGTCTCCCTTTTCAGACGGCGATGCTGCTAAACGCCGGAGGACACGAACAAACTTCACCGGTTGGCAGCTCCAGGAACTGGAAAGGGCCTTCGAGAGCTCCCACTACCCGGACGTGTTCATGCGCGAGGCGGTGGCCCTGCGACTGGACCTCGCAGAGAGCCGCGTTCAGGTACGCAAAACGGACCATTCCCACAGTACCGTACCGCTGCACATGCCCACATAGTATAGAGACATACGGCCGCCTGAAACCCAGAGCCCACACAACGCTCACGACGCTAATCGAAACAGGAGTTAAATCGCAATAAGTTGTGTGTATCATTTTACACTAGTTGAAGAGCTCGATAAGTGGCGCATTAAGTGGCTCTCCCTCTTTTTTCCGCTGCTGCACACAGTGCTCCGACTGACACCAATCGATCACCATTCATTGGCTTTATTATTGACGCACACAGTGCAGTAGTGTGTGCTGCGTGTGTGTATGTGTGGTGTGTGTGTGTGTGTGTGTGTGTGTGTGTGTGCTGCACGAGTTAAAATCAAATCAAATCACGTATCCTTTCCATTATACTCCCGGCCCCGGTGGTGGTCGTCGCAACGCGGTGTTATTACTATTCATGAAGCTGTATGCTCCCAATCCGGCCATCTATGGTCTCTGTATGTAGAGCCTATGGTCTCTGTATGTAAAGTCTATGGTCTCTGTATGTAGAGCCTACGGTCTCTGTATATAGAGTCTGTGGTCCCTGTATGTAGAGTCTGTGGTCTCTGTATGTAGAGCCTGTGGTCTCTGTATGTAGAGAAAGAGGTATCAACCACATATCAAATTAGCCTGGAGATTGCTGCTGAAATGGCCCCTCCCCCCCCCCGGTTCACAAAGAATACGCCATACTATTACGACACTCCCTTTCTGTTTGCACTGTTTGCACTGTAAAAGAGAGGGCGCAGAATAGAAAAGAGAAGGGGGGAAATTAGCAATTAAGTTGTGCTGATGTATCATCATCCCATCGAAAGGCGCGTGTAATAATGTTTGTCCGGCGAGTAATTAATCGAAGAGAAAGGGGCCACGAGTCTAAAGCTCTTGATTTGACGGCAAAGCTCCCGTGATCCCTTTATTCGCGATTCATGTCGATTATGATAATCAGGCGGATGATGTGTCATTTAATTCAAGGATATTCAACTGCATGTGCAGCCGGGGGAATGCCCATGGGGGGGGAGAGTTGGGTTGCCCTTTGGGAGTATTGTAAATCGACTTTCTACTGAGCACTACTTACTTTTGCCGTTACGACTTACGACTTCGCCTTTTGCATTGTGACGTCACTGTGCCAGAGAACTATTAGAGTGGCTCGAAGAGAATCACAACGGGAAGATGTGAAGGTCAACGGGCTCAGCCACAGTAACAGTGCACACAGCTGTTGGCGGAATTACTTCTCCAGCCCACACCCAAACCCATTCGCCCACACATGTTAGGTCTATGAGTGGGCGCGCTGGAATGGGCGTGGGCTGAAGAAGTAACTCCGCCACAGCTGAATATGATGTTGCACGAGGTAGTCGCACATTCAGACACCGTTTTCACAAAGAAATTATTCGATACATTCTCACGATCATTCCGGATCATGATTTAAATTTAAAAAAAAATTGATCTGCAGGCATGCTCAGAACATGCGAACAGAACAGGGAACAGGGCGAGATTTGTCATGTAAAGTCTGATGAGTCAGATGATGAGTCATGAGTCTATGCCAGTTTTCATCAATCTACTGATATAACTGTTACCGAATAGCTTCTCACTGAAAATCCGCAAATAAGTCGGCCACATTTGTAATCGTTGCCTGCGTTCTGCACCCAGAATTCAAAATGCACGTTCTGCCTTTCAAAATGCACGTTCTGCGTTGAGGAGTTCTGTTACGCGTGTCTAGTAGATATGTACCAGTACATCAGACGAACTTTGAAGGGATGCAAAATTAATACGATCCCATGTAATAATCCCTGAGCAGCATTCTAAAATTACACTTTCATTCTCCAGGTTTGGTTTCAAAATCGACGTGCGAAATGGCGGAAGAAGGAAAACACCCGCAAGGGACCGGGCAGACCGGCGCACAACGCCCATCCGCAGACCTGCAGCGGCGAGCCCATCTCGGACGAGGAACGCGCTCGCAGAGAACGCGAACGGCAGGAGAGGAAACGCGCCAAACAACTGCAGCGTGGCGCTAAACGTCTCCACGCCGCGTCTTCCGCAAGCAACAACCAAAGTTCCTGCCTCTCCGCCTCGGTCGAGGACTCGCGACATCTCCGGTCGCCGTCACAGTCGTCCGTCGTGTCGTCGGTCGAATCCGCCGCGGAAGATGTGGCACTGCCGACTCCGGCGAGCCAGCCGGTCAAGTCGATCAGCAGTTTCAGCATCGACGCCCTATTGGGCATCCCCGCAGTCAAGCAAGACCCAACAGACGACTGTAAAAGTACAGCTGATATTCCGGCTAACGCAATGGAAGGAGTCCTTTAAGTCCTTCTCAATTTTTCCATGTCGCAGTGACAGAGCATCGTCTGTACCGGCACTCTGCGCGTCTCCGAGTGGTATTTATATACTGTGCTTTATATGTTTACGCGTATGTATCCTGTCTAGACAATTTTTTCAAACTAAACTAAAAAGCCACAAGATTATAACCCAGCCACCGAAGTGTAGAAAGGAAAAACTACCCCTTCCCTGTTAAACAAAAAGATAAAACGAATGGGAAGTGGAGCGGAGAGAAAAACACTTCACGGCGATGAATCCATCGCAGCACGAGATTCCGAAAAGGAGCAGACGGTCGTTCCCGTCCAAGAGGTCCACGTGTTGCGTGGAGAGGTCCACGTATTGCGTGGAGAGGTCCACGTATTGCGTGGAGAGGTCCACGTATTGCGTGAGAGTGCTCAAGGCAATTATCCGCCAATGTTCAGTTTTCCTGAAACAGTCAAACACGTCCCAATATGCACGCGCAGTGGAAAAGGGTGGAGATAATCAAGTGCATGAATACCGAGATGCATCAGATTCTCCAACTGCTGCGCTTTTTCGTGAGCGCGCTTGACGATCTGCAAGAAAGCTGCACATTACAAAAGGAACAGGCAAAATGGAAGACGTCAGGTATTAACTACCGCATCAGGAAGCCCAGCCAGCTTGGCTGCGTTGAATCCGTAGCTCTTGGGGCAGGCGCCGCGAATGAATTTGTACAGGAACGTGATAGACTCTTTCGTGGGATCGTCTTCATTCTCGTTCTCCACCAAGCAAGCCTTTCCGTGAAACGTAACAAAACAAAGCATTAGTGGGCGCCCTCCTTCCGCTATTAGGAACCAATGCGCAGTCACCATATGGCCAAGTTTGACGTTGGGATCGGTTCCGAAACGCTCCACCAAAGAGTGGTCTGAAATTGCAAATTAATACTGCCCCAACATGCCGAGAAAAGCCGAGCAAGTGCAATATGCTTACAATGGGTGGAAAAGAGAGTTCGACACTTGATGCGGGTCGCGAGATCCCTCAGGACGGCGGCAGCCACGGCGGTCCCGTCGAAAGTAGCCGTACCGCGACCCAACTCGTCCACTAACACCAGCGAATTCTGCGTGGCATGCTGAATGATGGCACTGGTCTCACTCAGCTCCACGAAGAAGGTACTTTCCCCTGAAATCACAGCAACGTTCATCAACGCCGCCACCTGGTGGTGGAACATCCTCGTAAACCAAAAATACATACCGGCCAGAAGGTTATCCGATGCTCCGATGCGAGTGAAAATGCGATCAACCGGCGTCAATTCACAGGAAGAGGCAGGGACATTCGAACCCTGTAAGTATGAAAAAAGGTAAAAAGTCTCAGAAACTATTCAAAGCGAAATGCAAGAAGCTTACCAATTGTGCAAGAACGGTGATCAGACCAATTTGCCGCATCAGGGTGCTTTTGCCTCCCTGCCACAAGAACACAAGATGCATTGCAGAAAAGCGCACAGAATGAGTCCAGCCGTGACCAGGCAAAGGTCTCTCACCATATTGGGTCCCGTGACAAGAGTAAGACTTCCGCTGTAAGAAGCATCACTGGGCTATGGAAGAAGATGCAAAATATGAAGCTTCCCTGAGCGCTGCAAGGTTTAGATACAATTACCTCGCCGGTGCCGATGAAAGCGTCATTCGGAATGTATTCCCCGCCGGAAAAGGTTTTATACACCAACGGATGATGTCCATCACGAATGGCGATGAACGGCGGCTGTTCGGGGGAGGCCTGATGGAAGACCGGCACGCAATGTTGAGACAGGTTGCTGGAGTACTCCTCCAACGCAATGAGAACATCCAGAGTGGCTAGGCATTTGACGGCTTTACTCCATTCCGCGTAGCTGTAAAGTGCAAGTGATGGTGTCAATGTAACAAGGAAAAAACAGATCTGCAAGATAAAGTTGCAGTAACAAAGTCAGGCCTTACTGGTTATCGAACATCTCAAACACCTTCCGCGTGCAGTCCTTCACAGCCGCTTGTCGTTTGGCTTCCGCGAGTTCCAGCTCCACCATCTTGTTCGTGATGTCTGAGTTCCAGTAGCGCTTGAAGCCCTTCCGCTGCGACTTCAGCTCAAACGAGCTCGGCATCTTTCCACAGGATCCCACCGGAATCTCAAGTTGATAGCGATTCTTGGCCGAACCAAAATAGGTCATCTGCAAACAAGACCACAGCAAAATTCAGCGGCAGCCTTCAATATGAAAATGAAAGGATGAGGTCAAGTACCGAGCACTGAAATTTTTTGCTCATTGCCGCCCGGTGCTGTTCAAACCACCGCTCAATTTCATCCACAGCGGCGATGGCGTTGTCATAGACCTTGTCAATGCCCTTCTTGGGTCTGATCACGCCTTCCTTCTGTGCTTCAGCGGCGTTGAATGATTTCTAAACCATAAACAAATGTAAGGTCAACGATCCGGATCCGGAAACACAACTGCACAGAATCACAGACAAAAATTAAAACAGAAGCAGTAAGAGAAGCGATTACCGCAAATTCTTCCACGATCGGACCAAGGTCAGGAAACAAATCTTCCGCAACCGTCGTAATGTTCTTTAGTGTAGACGACCTGACGAATAAAAATGCAGGAGATAAAGCAACAAAGAGGAAAAGTTGTACAACCGTCACATACTTGGAAGTTGAGAACGAGTTCCCGATGCGACGACTGAGTTCTGCGATACTCTCGAAGGCCTTGATTGTCACAATGAAATCCTGAATCTTCCGCTTGTTATAGACGTTATCATCGAACATGTTCGCACGCGATTCGGGATGAACCTTGTTGCGTCGCAAGGATCCCAATATATGGACCCTAGCCGGAGATACCAGGGCAGAACTTAAGGTGAACGGCATTATGGCTCGGGATGATTTTTGATTTTCTGACGATTGCAAAAAAGAGCCCATGCGCTTGATTACTCTCGAAACTCGTCTTACTTGCTCAGAAGTCGCTCGAGATCGGGTAGACCTTTCAGGGTCGTCTGAATAACTTTATACAACCGGTCGTCCTCCCGTCTGAACACTGTCAAATCCGAAATAGCTGCCTGACGGTCGAGGATGTCCGGAATGCGGTACAGTGGCGACATGACCCAATCCTTCAAAAGCCGAGAGCCTGCAAAAGATGGTTGGTATTTAACAAAAGTATCTCCGAATACATGGGTCCCTCGTGTTACTCCGCCGGCAGAAACAGTCAAGAGAGGGCAGATTGACGGATAGACAAGATGACACACAAGCTGAAAGTAACAAATGTGTACCAAATTTGGTCTTGCAGCGATTGATTTTCGACAAAAGACATGACGTGGAAGGGGAATTCAGCGACGGCAAGATATCCAGGTTGATCAAAGTTACTCCATCCAATACCTACGGATAAAAGACCCGAGTAAGAACTTTACACAGTGCTAGTCGGCTAAGAAACTTACCATATGTTTAGGCTGCAAATTCTTCTGGAAGACCCTTTCAGCTCCAGCCGACTCGTCCGCGGGAGAATACAACTCGAAGTTCTTCAAAGAAATGGTGTCGATGTCGACCTCGCATCTTTTAAGATACCTAACAGAAGAAAATACGCCAAGACATAAAAACTGGATCCAGAAACGAAAGTCACACAATGGAAAAAAAGAGTACCGTACGCAATCTCAAGGGACAGCTAAGCCCCGCCTCCCTAGGTATGGCCCTGCACTCGACTGGAAGTTCAATCTGGTTCCCTGTTCTCTGATTGGCTGATTTCGTACAGCTTACTCGTTGTGTGCGATTGGTTGATTTGTATGAGATTTCCTCCTCGTTGATTGTTTGATTTTACAGTCGTGCTTTTCCGTGTATTTATCCCTACAGTGGAAATTTGGTGAACGGCACTGAATAGGCACAGGCCGGGTTGATTAAATTTCCGGTAGAGCAGAAGTGTCTCTTGGGATCGCGAGTATACGGCAAGTATGAACTTACCAAGTGCTGCCACCAAGCGCGCGGATCGCCAACTCATATCCAGGCTTACAGGTTGGTCGAGCGCCACCTATAACAGCAGAGGAAAGGATTTGCCATTCAGGATCCGTTATGAAGAGCCAACAACGCGTCTTCCTCACCCAGCTCCAGCATGTCAGCTAAAACAGGGGGCCATTGCGGGCTCATAACAGGTCCGAAGTATTCTCTCTCCAGCAAAATTTCAATCGTCTTCCGCGCATCGGTGAACTCCGTAAGCGGTGCCAAGAACTCCTTACGGGTACGGTCGGCTGTCGTGTGGAGGATCTTGCTCAGCTTCGCTGAGACGCTTCCACGCTCGAGAATGATCTTTCGAATGGAGATTAAATATGAAACAATCAAGTGCAGTTCCCTTGTACATACAGCAGCAGGGTACCTCGTTCGGAGTATGCTGAGCCAACAGCGTCCGCAACCGTGAGTGATAGCGATCTTCTTTGAACTGCCCGATCTATTTTCCAAGCAAAAAAAAAACACAAATCATCTAACTCAGGTCAGTATTTCGGCTTCTCAAAGATATGCGACATCATTTACCAAGAAACATCCTCTACCGGGATACAGGATACAAACGCCGTACTCGTATGTCTCAGTTCCCATGTCCACGCGAAACTACTCGGAATTGACAATTTTTCGTGAGAGCTAGTGATCCACCAACGAATCAAATCCGAGATGACCGAACCTTTTCACAGATGCTCAACAGGCACGAAGCATCTCGGTTACCGTCACTCCTCAGATCCGGCTCGCTTTCACTTTCCAAAGTACTCATGCTCATTGTACCTGAAAATTAAAACCGTACAGCTGATGAGTACCTACCGGTGTATGACCATGTGGCAGCACTAAAAGTAAACACCTACCCGGAGTATGGATGCGGATAATTTCACGTGGCATGGATTTCACTACGGACAAAGCGACAATCAGTCAAAATATCCTTGCAGCTAATGAGGATTCCGGAGTGCCCGCACATACGTTTTTTCTCCTTCATCTCGACGGCACTGATCATCTGTTCCACACGAATGATTTTGTAGCCTTTGGCCACCATCCTATTGGAGAAAAGCGAAAACGCTGCTTCCGGGAAGCCGCAATGGGCAAGCCGACCCTACAAACGAGACTTGTACAGATAACAGCCTGATAATGGAATGTCCCACCAAAAGACGCCTTTGTTTCCTCCAACCTTCATGTAAGTCAAGCCAGCTTCACGAACGGCATCATCCGCGTCCATGTGGTACATCTCGTAGAATTTTCCCACCTACAACACGGCGTACCAGACCATAAGAGGAAAATTACTTATAATGGGGAGAAACGCCTTACTTTGAAGTACAAAATGCAATCGAAATTCTCAGCTTTCATATCCCACCACTGAATTTGTCCCTAAATGGCCAATAAATAAATGACCGCGTCACTTCAGTCAACTGCAGCGTCAGTCAGTATTGCACTTTACCGGTGTGACTTTTTCCGAGCGATAAAAATCGGAGGGAACTTTCAGTGTTCGGGGAGTGAGACCTCTCGCGATGAGATCCTTATGCAGCACACCCGATTTATCCCTGAAAATAAATCAGAGACCTGTAGCAGCAACACCCCTTCCCGCAACTGTATCGTTGTAATGTAGGTGTATGTACAGTTTGTGTTCTTTTGGAAATCTTCCATGATTCCCGAACTCGAAAACGTACCGTCTCTTGTCCGGTAACAGCCAATCCAAAGTCTCATGAAAATGCTGACCCACCACATCGCCTTCTATGTCGTCTTCTGGTTGGTCGGCATCTCCTTAAAGAGCGTTTTTAAAGACAAATAAGCAAGTTCAGGGAGCATTCTTGAACCCTTCACTGACCATCTTCATCCCCGTCGCCCTCGTCCGACTTCGATTGGGCCTTTTTGGACGTCGCTGGTTTGTTCTTGCCCTTCCCGCTCGCTGCCACCGAGCTGGAGCCAATAACTGGGCGTTTACCACCACGACCGGTCCCACGTTTGCGTTTCTGAGGAGTCTAAGTCAGACATTATATACTATTACTATCACTTGAGAACGCTCTGGTCTCTATACTAGCACCGATCAAGTAAGCAGCATGGAAGAAAGTCAAACCCAAATGTCGCATCGTACACACGTGGCAAAAAACTTGCGCTAACCGAGTTAAGCCATTACACTCGTTCATCGCTGTTGTACACAGCCCTGAGTTACAAAGCTGAATTCGGTCAGCCCAAGATTTTTGCCACGTGTGTAGTACGGTACTAGTACCTTAAAGTCTCTTTCCTCAGAACCCGATTCTTCCGCAGCATCCGACTCAATTTCCGGTTCTCCTTCCGACGACTCGCTGTCAGATTCTTTATAAGCCTCCTCCTTGAAGTCGGGATCTGCATCAGAGTCGTCTGGAAAAGCGCCTGAGTGTCATGCAACCATTACAGAGAAAAGATTTTCTCACGCCTTCCTTAGATTATCTACCCGGATATTCCTCCGGGCTGTCCGGGAATTCCTTCTTAAGCCGTTTTGCCGGATTTCCCTTCTTCGAGCTGCTAGCAATTTCTAGAAGTCAAAGTTCGGTAAGTTCAAATTCTGATAAATTCAATTATCAAAAATAGAAATTCAGTTCACGCCTCACGTCACAAATTTTAACCATACTGTAATTGAATTTCTAGATCGAATGATTCCATCAATCAAGTCAGTAAATAAGAAGAGCCGCCACCGGTGATACTCTTTTCAAGCATACAACTACATCCATCCACCAATCAATCGAACGATATTGCACAAAAACAAACGACTTTTTCTCTCGTAAATCAGCCGATCAAGCGAGACCTCATCGAAAAAACCGCAGCAAGTTGTTCACCATGCAGTCTCGATTTGCACTCAACAGGCAGCGGCTAGCATACTAGCGCCACCCCAATGTAAAAATTTCATACCTGCTCTGCCGTTGCTCTTTGGCGTGGTTGGAGTAGAAAAAGTAGACATGGGCTTTTTCAGCGGCCCAGTTTTCGGGGTACATTTATTGCCTTGGATCGCTGTCATACTGGTAACCGTTTCCGTCTCCACCAACTGCACGTCAAAATCATCTTCCTGCTTCTCCGCCGAAGGGCTGGGAGTAGCGGTGGGTGTCATCGGACTCGGGGGCGCCTGTCGTGAACTGAAGAATGCAGCGATGGAAGGCTGTGACATTTTTTTCCCGCTGGCATTGCTTGGTGTCGGGGGATTCTTCCCCGCCTTCTCATTCTTCGACATCTTTCCGACAAGGGAGCAGGAATACAATGGGAAATCAGATTTTGCAAGGAAAAGTCAGTCGACGGCGTTGAAAGTGACAAAATTCAAACCAAGAACCCGGAAAAGTCCGCCAATATAACCACAAATACACAAAACAAGTCCGTCAGAGTGGTTGGGCCGATCAGCTGGGGCCCTCTCGGTTAGTGCGCTCGAAGCTGTTGACTTTGCGGTGCGGCCCATTCGACCCACGTAATTTTATGGGCGAATAACCGCCAATTGTAGCGGCTAGAATTCGACCAATAACGAAGCGGCTGAATGGGCCAATGAAAAATCAAGCTATAGAAACTTAGAATGATTGGTTTAAAATTGGCAGTGTTAACTGACGTCATCAGATTGATTTCTATTGGACAGCCTGTCTTTGAACAGTGGTTTTTCTTCAAAAACAGAATAGAAAGCTCTCCTAGGCTGAAAAAGCTGTTCCAAGGAAAGCAATCTCAGCAGTTTCTTCCATTGTGTTATAAAATCAGTGACAGCAAGTAGATTTCTGTATTCTTTCTTGTTAATTTCCGTGACTTAGTCGCTGCCGACAAGAAACATCTGATGCGCGTGGCCGGACAGATTGTCGGGAATCTAACTTGGCCATGGCTTGGATTTATTCTGTCCTTACCGCGCCTCCTATTTTCGGAGGTGGCGTCCCCTACAGGCCTACTCACTGTAAATACACTTTGAGTCCGTGCACTGGAATGCATAGGCTGGATCACACGTTAACGTACGAGTACACTGCACAATGCATTAAATCAGCTGTCTGAAATCGCGGAGCGGAACGGTGAATCAGGCACTCCATCCGTCTTGCGGAATGGCCGGCAAAATACGCCCGAGCATTCCGTCTCCGTCTCGTCTGGAAAAGTGGTCGGGACTAAACGAAATTTCTATCAGACAATGCGAGTGACGTGGAGTGAAATCCGAAGCTTCAGAAATAAGGACTCTTTCCATAACGGGGATTGAATTCAGATGCTTTTTTCGTTCATTCAAACCCACGTCGTGACGTCAGTCAAGCGGATCACTTGATTACATGTACATTTTATTATATCAGGCCAGCCGCAATACTAAAAGTAATTGGTGACTTCAGAAAGACAGACTGAAAAACGTCGGCCACCTAGTTCGTGCAGTGGCCACGTGACCAGTGGTCAAGGAGCGATGACGTACAAGTACAGTACACTGTACTGTACCGCACTGTACATGTATGTACCGCTTGATAGGGCGGAACGGTTGAAAGTTTTGCGGAACGGCTGTGCAGTTGAGAAACTAAGCCCCGCCTTAACAAGATTGAACCACACCCCCGGTTGTATTAAACCGAGCTTCCATTGGTCGCTGTGAATGTGTAGTATCAGAGGCGCATCCAACGAATGAGGCAAACGCTGCCCGCTCTGGTTTGAATCAAACCGTTTGTAAAGCCAGACAACGCCGCGAAATAAGATTGTGGATTGTTTCGCTCTCATTTCGGGGGGAGCGCTTGCAATCTCGCTTTACGGAATGCCTCTCTGCAAATTTTCGGCATATGGAAAGTTATTGCGATAACTGAACTTCGAGCTGTATTTCCTTCCAGCGCACACACGCCACCACCGAGCGCACTGCAAGCAGCAGCAGGAGTTAAATTTGAACAGGTGCAGCCCCGATTAGTACTGACTGGAGGGAAGGTGGAGGAATTCGCGTGTCAAGGTGGCTTTAAATAACAACATGCCCAATTTACTCGTTTAACTACCTGCAATCGTCGCTCTAACTGCCTGCCCTTCTGCTCGCAGGCGATCACAATCTTGTGTGGAGGCATAATAAATCTGCATGCCGTGTGTGAAATATGATCATGTCCGCTGATACATCTTGTTATTCTGGATTTATATCTCCTGCCACACCGTAATTGGATCT
>LRSR01007843.1:0-54001 GCA_001579985.1 Hypsibius dujardini
GAGCAGGTCACGTTGGATTCACTAACTGAAATACACATAATTGCATATTAGCTGAATTAAGGCATTCAGACAAAACATCAGGCCACGCAGGCAGAATGACAGACAGTACCATGTGTCTGCACGTAGATGCCACCGTAAGAGCTTCCGTCCAAACGCAGCAATATAGTCTGCATGATGTCGTAGCGAAATACCGTGGTGGTCTCCTTGTTCTCCCCGGAGCCAGCAATCTTGACGGAGATGTTCTTGGATAGATATTGCGGCCAGAAAGGCTGGGTCGAATTCTTGGGGAGGGTTACCCACTTCCCGTCCGCGTGCTCTTCCCGAATCATCAAGTCCACCTGCAAATAGGATAGGTCCGAAAAAAATAATCTTATGCAGGCAACTGTCACAAAGATATACTCATGATATGGGGTAAAGACACATAGACGTGTAGACAAACAGACAATTTAGCAAATCAATCAGACAGACAGACAAATAGACAAATAGACAATCAGACAGACAGATAGACAGACATACGGGTAAACACAGAAAGTAGCAGACTTACATCAGCATTGTTATTGAAGAGATGATAAGGCGTAATGACGACAAGCCTCGTTAACACAGCCGCGCTCGCCTTGATCGACACACCAAACTCATACGCCAACGTGCCGTCCAATTTCGGGCAACTCAGCGTCCCGGAACTGCCGACCGTGTCCAAACTGAACTTTTCCGACCACTCCGAGTCCTCAGCCTTGACGGCCACTCGTTTCTTCGAATTCAATGTCTTCCCTCCAAACAAAATCGGCAGAGTGAACATATCCGGTCGATGATGGATAATGGGATCCTTGTAAGACAGGCTCAACCCGGTCTTGTTCATGATCCAAACCGGCGCATATATGGAGAGGAAGGTTGTGCCTTGCTCCTTCACGTTGCGCAAACCGAGGTTGAAAGTGTCTCCCTGACCAGTCATGGTGATGGGGACCATCTCTTCCAGGAGGCTGCTGATGGCCACCTTCCCGAACCAGCTCTGCTCGCCGAAGTTATCGATACGGAAGACAAGGTTGCCTTCGTTCACTCGGGCGTTGCAGACCGAAGCCGAACCGCCAGGGGACAATGTAGCGCCTACAAGGGACGTGAGATCAATGAATAGCGACATGACAGACAAAGCGGAAAATTGCGTTTACCTTCTTCCAGAGTTCCCTCGACTTGTAAGTGCACGGGAACTGGCAAGAGATTGCACACGGAGAAGACCGGTTTTAGAAACACCTGCAAAATAATTATAAAACTCTTTTAGATCGATCTGTCTGTCTGTATGTCTGCCAGCCTGCCTGCCAGCCTGCCTGCCAGCCAGTCAGTCAGTCAGTCAGTCAGTCAGTCAGTCAGTCAGTCAGTCAGTCAGTCAGTCTGTCTGTTTGTCTGCCTGTCTGTCTGCCTGCCTGCCTGTCTACACATGCCTGACTGTCTATCTATCTCACTGCCTGACTGTCTGTCTGTCTGTCTGTCTATCTGTCTATCTGTCTGCCTGTCTCTCTGCCTTGGATGTCTATTGGACAACCACATGACTTACCTGATAGAGTCTGCTGTTCGGTGTTACCGTATGGGTGTTGTTATACCGAACGTTGGTGTATTTGCAGTAGGCGTTAAAATAGAAATCATCAATTTTTTCGGCCGGCGACTGTTTCACCGCGGTACACTTGAGCAACTTCTCCTGCGCATCATTGGCCATCATCACAATCTTCTCCAGTGAAATACCCTCAGACAAGCTGACGTGCTCATAGTCCAACGGTTTATAGATCAAAGAGACGAGTTCGTTGTTTTGAACCAGCGAAATGGGGACGTTGAAGATGCCGCCTGCTGTGATCACGCCCAGGTCGTGAATTTTGCCGGCGTGGCTGTAGAAGAGGGACACGGCGGTCGGGAGCATGTTCTCCACCTGCATGGTGGAACGAAGAATGATCTCCTTGTGGCCCATTTCCGATTGAATTTCCGCGATTAGCCGGAATGGTTTTGAGTGATCTTTGGGATTTTCGATGAAAAAGAAGCGAGTTTCCGCACGGGAGACGAGAATTTCCGCAGTTTTCTCTCCAACCTAGAACACATGAGACATTTATCAACATAACTAAACAGGCAACACAAGAGGTCGACTGAAATAAAGATACCTAGATAGAGATACAAACAGATAGACAAGACAGACCTACGGGCGACCGAAATACATGCAGTCAGATAGACAAGCAGACAGAAGGGCAGGCAAAAAGAGAAAAAGTGACTGATTGACAGAGAAAGAGATGGGTATCAAGGCAGGCAAATCGAGGGGCATTGAGGCTCTCTTCACCTTGACTTGGATCGTAGGTGGTCGGACTGACATACGTTCTTGCATCTTCAGGACCGATGCAGTCAACTGCTGCGATGCGTCAACCAAAAACAAGTCCACTTTTTCTCCCTGTTTCACCAGGTATTCCTTTTGAGCAGGATCACCAAACTGAAGGGTACCGGTCATCGTCACCAGCAAGTCCAGGCCGGTGTCGTTGTAGATCACATACGGCGCCGAAAAAACTGGAAGCAAAGAAAGTCTATCAGTAAGCTCTTCAACTTTGTATTTTTCGAAATGCAACTATTCGACATGAAAAGCTAACAAACTTGAATGATCCCACAAGCAATTTTAATTCCTTACCAGTAACTTTCATCATCTCCTGCGACGAGATGGCGCTTGTGAAGGATTCGCCCATCTTGGAGAGGACATCCAGCGTTCGTTTGCTGACCGTCAGCTGAAGTGAGTCCAAAGACGACAAGCTGACCGTCATGGCCGCCGTTCTTTTCAATGCATCCGTGGCCTCGGAAACGGACGTCACCGATGAGGATGCGGTCAACGAGCCCGAACTGCGTCGCCGCACTGCGCCGACGGCTGCGAGTTGGGTGCCGCTAGCATTGGCGGACGCAGCCATGCGGGCCAGAGCCTGGACGTTCTCGTTGGCGGTGATGTTCTTGCGCACTTCTAGCTGTAAAAGGAACGTTGAGGTAACTTGAGTTGTACCACTTAGTCAGACACGATAACGCAATAACTGACATGGAAATAGAGCCAATCGGACAGATGACAGACAAGCAGACAAATAGACAAACACAGAAATAAACAAACGGATACATGGACAGACGGACTGATGAGCAGACAACCAAGTTGACAGACAAGACAGACAGATATTCACACAGACAGTCAGACTAACGAGCAGATAGGCAGGCAAGCAAATACACAAGCAGACAATAACCAACCAACCAAACTACATTACCTGTGCTTGCCATGGACGGTAAGCCTTAATATCTTCAACCGGCTCCAACAAAGGCTCCCAGACATCAAACGCATCGTTGTAATACGCCACTTCCAACTCCAGCAGCCCAGTCAAGTGCATTTTCCGACTGAAATCTTCAATATTGCAGTTCAGTTTGGCTTCCACCAGCAACATGGGAACAGTTCGGAGGCCGTAGGTAGTCTCGAGGACCACCACGATCGACTCCGTGTTGAGTGTCAGCTGGTCACCGGCCGAGAAGACGTCGTCCACCACTGTGTCGATTGCCTGCTCTACTGACATCTCCAACCATTCTTCATCCGCATTGTCGTCCAGGAACCAGTGGCTGTCTTTATCGATTGGCTTCGGCTTCCACAAGTCCCCATGATTTTCTGTTGCCACAACCTGACGAGAAACCGTGTAACCATAAAGACAATGTACAAACAGGAAGTCAGACTGATTGTCTGCCGACTAGCATTGTCTGCCCTCCTGTCCATATATCGATCTGTCTGTGTGTCTGTGTGTCTGTGTGTCTGTGTGTCTGTCTGTCTGTGTGTCTGTCTGTTTGTCTGCTGCACTCGCCGATACATTTCCTACCTTGATCTCTTCCGATCCTGTCTGACCCATGCTGGACAGAACACCGAGAATTGTCTGCACCGCCACTGGAGAGATGGTCAAATTGATATAGCCCATCGATATGGCCAACTTCTGATTTCCCCCAAAGGGCGTGCTCCCATGCAGTCCAATCTCCACGGGCAAAAGAATCTGCTTCAACAATTCTGTTCGCTTCTCATAGGTCGTCAAAAAGACCTGCAGCTGATTGCAGGCTAAGTCCATGTTGGACGTGTCGGGAGTGACGGTCATTTTGAAGGACAGCTCCGTTTTCAAAACCAAAATCCGCGAGTCTTTCAGTGAAGCGTTTTCAATGAGGATGATTTCGGGGTGCTCGACGGAGACGTTGATGCGCATGATGCCGACAGGTGGCGCCGACTGAGTAGCCGCTTTGGTCGGTGTGACCTCCTTTGGACTGCTTCGTGATGGATGGCGCTTTAGCCCTCCGGGAGCATGTAGACCTGAAATGACGCCAACATTAGAAAGCCGACCTTCTAAGAGTCAAGCTGCTTGACAGACATGATACTCAGGCAGACATGATAACAGACAGACACTTCAGCAGACGCAGATTAAGGCAGACAGACAAGCATTAAGGCAGACTAATAGGCAGGAAGGCAGTACTCACTGTCAGATGAGACGGAAGTTCCGACTTCAGAGATCTCAAAAACAGGCTTGTCTGCGTCCTGGGCGACCGGTGTTATGAACTCCAGCAAGCCCAGGTAGAAACTCATGGCTAAATTGCACTGAATATTAGCCACGATGACGTCGATGGTCTTGTCGGAGTTTGGAAACTGCTGCAGCGTGAAGGCCAACATCTTGGAGTGGTCAATGTTTCCCGGGACGTTGAGTCTTTTCCGTTCCAACATTCGGTGAGGTCTATTCTGACTCTTGGCTCGAAGGTCGTCCAGCGTGATGTTACCCAACGTAGCGTTCACGACCATGGAGTTGTCGTTAAACATGACCACCTGAGCATCCATACCGATAATCTCCGCACCGCAGAGTGCTTCGGTCTGTTCAAGCTACAGCAACGAGGAAGACATTCACTGCGCGTTATCAGTCTATCTGTCTGTCTGCCGGTTTGTCCCTCTGTCAAACTGCCTGTCAGTCTGTCTACAGATTGGTTTGCATATCTGGTCGTGAGCTGCTTTGCAGATCTCTCTGCGGGACTGTTGATCTGTTTGTTTGTCTCACAGACAGCTACAGACCTGCTGCATCTGCTTAATATCCGGCAGGTCAATCAAATAGAGCTTGGCGGAAATCTTTCCAATCAAAAAGTCCACTTTGATCTTAGTCAAGCGGCTATCAGTTGGCGGAACCTTGACCGGACTCTCGATCGGCTTCACAGCAGGCACCTGGCCCTGAGACGTGGTGGAATGGGTGACCAAAGGAGAGATGTCCACAGGACTCCTCGGCGGCGGAGGCGGGGCAGGTGGACTGCTTTCCGCAAAGTTCTCTGCCAGCACGGCCATCAGAATGGTGTAGTCGAACTTGCTCAGTCGGAGCTCGAGACTGTTCAAGCCTCCGACCACGGTGATGTCGGGCGCACCGGTAAACCACATCGTGCTGAGGTTGCGGACCACACTGATCTCCATGGCCTGCGGCTGGTACAGGAGGGGCACTTCTTTGATGATCGTCTGGTTCGACAACACTGTGATCCTAAATTACGAACCAAATGTTGGCATTTAACTCAGACGAATTCAGGTAACCATCAATAACAGATGGACAGACAGTTACATATACAGACTGACGCCACGACATACTAGGCACTAGATAGGTATCCAAGTCAGCAGGAAATCAAAGACCCAAAGAGACAAACAAACGAAGAAACTAGTAGACAAAAAAACACACAGACAAGTAAACAAGCAAATAAACAAGGAACCAGAAAGACAAATAGACAAACAAGTTAAAGGCAGACAAATATACGGACTGATGGACAGATAGACAGACAGACCGACAAAGAGGTAGCAAAGGCATAGGCAGTCGACTGGAGTAACATCAAACCCCATCAACGTACCGGCTGAATTTGACTGCTGCAAAAGTGAGTTTCAGGTTCTCCATCACGGCATGCTCAGGCGTCATGACAAACCGATTGCTCAACACCAACGTTCCCAAATCCACTAACAGCGCGTTATTTGACCGAGAATTCTGCGGCATAATCACTACCGGGGCCCGAATACTGATGTCCATCTTTATTCTGACAGCATCAGAATAGGCCGATTGCAGCGACTGCATAGCTGTCTCAGTGGCCGCCGAGGTGGCCTCCTTCAGTTTCGCCTGAGCCGTTGAAAAGCCCGCCGCAAAGTCTAGAATCTCCACAACAAACTTGTTGAGGAAGACGATTTCAACGGCGCCGAGGGTCAACTGGATAGACATGTCGTGGGAATTGACATCCGTCTTGATTGCCGGGGCGGTGTAGCCAATGTAGTGGAAAGCGAGGACTTCATCGCTCACAGAGCGAATAATGTGCGGGTACAGACCCAGAGCAAGGGGATACTTTAGTTTGATCCGTTTGAGTTGAGCGACAACGTCCATCTTCTCCGAGTCGGAGACAACGTGGGCGGAGATGTCCTTGAGTGCACAGAAGGCCAGCTCCTTCCTTCCGGTCTGAAGGGAGAGGGTCAGCATGTGAAGTTTCGCGGTGATGTCCATCTGAATCACGCCTGAAATCCAAGATGGTATATCTCAGACAACGCTGGCGAAGCGAATCAACAGGACTACTAAGGTATCGGCGGTCAAATAAGGTAACGGAGAGTCAGTCTGACAGACAAAACGCACATACAGAAAAAGCAAACAGATAGACAAACAGACATTCAGACAGATAATCAGACACTCATACACATAGTCAGACAGACAGACAGACAGACAGACAGACAGACAAACAGACTGTCCGAAGGAAACGTACAGAAAACAGACAGACAGATAGACAAGATAGATAGACACGCAGTCACACAAACAGACGACCACATCGAGAGGCAAGGCAGGGGTTTCTCATACTACTCACCTGGGCTCTTTAGGCCAACCAGGATGGTCTGCTCAGACTGATCCTTTGGGATGTCGGGCTCATCCATAGTCTGTCTGACTTCAGTCTTGGTGGGTATAAGCGCATTGACTTGCTCTTGCAATTCTGTGGCAAACTGTTTCATTTCCACCAAGCCCTCTCGATCCAAAACAATGTCCATTCCGACAAAGTCCGCGTTGAGGCGCATGAGGGTGTTGTTGTAGTTGGTGGAAAAATCGGGAGCGTTGGATTTACTGCCGATGTAGTCCAGTCGAAGCAGAACTCCTTTGACGTTGTCGTCCTTGCCCTGATGACGTCGAAGCATTTTTACCGTCTCCCGGGTGGATGGGCGGGTGTAGTCCATTACGAGGTCGACCAGGGCAAGACCGACTTCCATGTCGAAAGTGCGAGTGTAAACTTCGGTAATCAGATCGGCGAGAACACACTTGACTAAGGGGATCTAAGAAAAAACAGATGAACAACAAAAAGTCAGTGGCCTGAGTAGCCGGCTGTCGGCTGTCTGTCTGCCTGTCTGTCTGTCTGACTCTCTGACTGCTCCTTCTATCAGTTTGTTCGGTCTCTGCATCCTAATAATACCTCGCTCCGGCCTCGATATATGCTGAGGGAGACTTCAGTCAGACGGAACTGCATATGAAAGGATGTAAAATTCGTATCCACCGATTTGAAGCTGGGCGTGTTGTGGAATGACTTTCGTCGTTTCGCCTTAGGACTTTTTGTAGCTGCATCAAAGAAAATCTCTTCTTTTCCAGCGGTGGATTCCAACTCCTCTGACTGGAGGGAGTTTTGATATCCCTCATCTTGCATCGAGTTTTCTAGAAAGAAGCCTTGCGCAACCTTCAGATCCTTGTTCGAACGCGCCATGCTCATAGCTTCGCGTTGAAGAGCCTTCTTGAAGACGTCTTTCGAGACATCGGATGGAGCCTCCGGAGCAGATTCCGGTAGCGGGACGCTGAGAGCCAGACGACAGAGTTGGAGGACTCGCTCTTCCGTGATGTGGATGGCGATACTCGGTAGTTCGCCTGAATAAAAACAAAACGTAGACTGATGAAAAGACGGACAAAGACAGAGCCAGGTAACACAGCTGAAAGATAGACAGACATAAAGACCGACAGATAGATAGACAGACAGACAGACAGATAAACCAACAGACAGACCCACAAACAGACAGACAGACTGACCAGCAGATATCCCGACAGACACGCAGGTAGACACCCAGGTAGACAAATAGACAGACACACACACGTGTAGATAGATTGAAAGACAAAGATTCAGCCAGACAGAAATACAGACATGGCTTTTGTGCTAACCAATCATCCGGAGCATAGGTCGCTTGGGATCGTTTTGCAGAATGCACTGATGGATTTCGAGAGCGCAACTCAACGGCTGGAGAATATGCAAAGGGGTGGATCCCGCTTTTCGAGCAGCCTCCCAGTTCTCGCCAGCTTTCGCAAAAATAATTTGAATTTTCTGGATGGCTACCGAGTACTGCAAAAGGTGAGCGGGGATGCGAATTAAAAACTCAGAATAATCGTACAAACTGGCTGCTAAGTTTTTACCTTATCGTAAAGCGAAGCCTCGAGCTTTTCCATGTTTTCTTCGCCGCGCTTCAACGCCCGATCCGGCACGTCGATGTTGCCGATGCGGATGTCTCCCAGATCGACAATTAGCTTGGTTGCCGTGACCGTGTAGATTCCATTCTCAGGCACAATAAAATAAGATGCGTTCAGGTGGATGTCCAGATCAATCTCTTTGTGAACTTCCAATGCATAACGAAGTCCTAAGCAAAAAGATAAACTAAATAGACTGAACCCATGCAAACTTACAGGAGGTCTGAATTCGCCATTTATCTCTCTGTCTACCTGTCTACCTGTCTGTCTGTCGGTCTATCTGTCCATCTGTCTATCTGTTTGTCTCACTGCCTCTATGTCTTTCTCTCCGTCTCTCTGTCTGTCTGTCAGTCAATCAATCTGTCTGTCTGATTGTCTGCCTGCCTGCCTGTCTTTACCTGCGGTGGAGGATTCGCGCAATTCTTGAAACTTCGCTGCAGCAGTAACTTGCAATTGCTTCAACTGCAATGATTCTGGCGGCTTGAAAAACTTTGCGATATCATTGATGGTCTCCGCATCGTAGATCGCTTTGACTGGGGAAGCCACCACATTAAGTCTGTACTCCTTTTCGATGTCTTGCGGTTTGGTTTCGAAGAGAACTTCCAGCAATGAAGACGTCGGCAAGCCGTCCTGCAGCACAGGCGACATCAACTCCGGCCGTCTGGCCTGCTTGTCCGTCCCGAGGATGTTGAACCCCTTGATGGCCGCATTTACCTTAACAAAAAATCAAACAACACACCTGTTTGAAGACAGTGATAATGGCGCTTTTCCAATTTCACGAAGACAATGAATACAAAACATACAATTCTTATTTTTGTAATATATGAAATATAATTATGAAATTGTAATATATAGAAATAAACTAATATACAACAAACCTTTAAGCCGCCAGCTGACGGACGCTGTTCCACCTGACTCTGGACATCATTCAAAGCGATCACTAAAACTGAACTGCGCTCATCCTCCGCGTCATCCACAACCGACAAGGCCAACGTGTTCAACTTGAAATCAAACCGATTCTCCACGAATGTAGTCGGGTACATAGCAATCGGTCCACCTTCCTTGTAGTCGATGGCCTCGTATAGCTTCTTCTTCTCCTCCGGCGTCATAATATCCGCCAGCTTCTTCTCCAGATCTCCCTCACCAATCTCTGGCTGCTTCCCCCGACCGGTCATCCAACCAAACCAGCCGGTCTTTTGCTCCTGCACGGTCGGCTTGAGCTTTTTTGCATCCAGCTCCGCTTGTTGGCGCATTAAAAGGATGTTGAAGATGGACAGTTCCCGCTCCAAGATTTCCAGTTCGTCAAGGACATTTTGCGCCGGTTTAGCGTTGACTAATTTCGTCGCATACAGGATGCGGTATCGTCGCAGTTTTTCGCGATGGACTTTGATGTGGGACCAGGACCAGCCTTCCAGACGGGGTTTCACGTCCGCTTCCAGAACGCATCGTTTAGCATATTGCCACCTAAAAAAGGGGACGTTGTCTGTTTGTATACATATCGAACTGTCTGTCTCTGCCTCAGTCTCAGTCTCAGTCTCAGTCTCTGTCTCTCTGTCTCTCTGTCTCTCTGTCTCTCTGTCTCACTGTCTCTCTGTCTCTCTGCCTGCCTGCCTGCCTGCCTGCCTGCCTGCCTGCCTGCCTGCCTGCCTGTCTGTCTGTCTGTCTGTCTGTCTGTCTGTCTGTCTGTTTGGCTGGCTATCTATCTTTCCCTGTTCCGCAGACATGGATGTTGTCAGTGTGTAACACATTCTGGATAATCTCTAAACGAACCATTCTTTGGCGTTGAGGCCTTGCTTAACCGGATGGTCGGACGGCATGTACTTGCGGTACTTGGATTTTAGAGTCATTGTGTCCAGAGCGTCAGCAAACAAGACGATACCTTCATACTACAGACACAATAAACGGCAGCTATAAAATGCTCAGCTGAGTAAGCTCATATAAACCGGGGCAAGTGTTGACAATCCCAGCCAGTTGGTTGAAAACAAACCTGACGGCGCGACAGGGACAACGCGAGAGCTTCCATATTCAGGCGCAGATCGATTTTTGGGATCTGGAAATCGGATCCATCCAATTCGGGCTTGGGATTGAGACGCAAATTGCAGGCCAAGTGGATGGGTTCCAAAACTACAGACGTGACAGAAACTCATCGTATGAAGTTGAATGAAATAAACAAGCATTACAATGTAGTGGACAACTGGACTTACTGTAAGCAAGCGACGAAGGAATTTTATCCTTCTCCGCTATGTTTTCCTTGAACGCGTTCTAATTACAAAAACATATTACAACTAAATTCAAAAACTATGAATAAGAACTTAACATGGCAGTATATACCATGAGCTCCTCTTCGTTCATGTCATCGAAGGAAAGTCTTAATGCCGGCGTCCAGTACAGAGACAATGCCTCCACCGTTACGAGCTGAAATGAAATTCCAGACAAGATTTCAGTTAATCACTTGTTCTGAGTGTCAACGATCATACCCAGGCAGGCCGGGAACGAGCCAAGCAAGTTGAAGACAAGAGAGGCAGACACCCAGGCAGCTAGGAAAATAACTGGGCAGCAGGTAGGCAGGCAGACAGACAGACAGGCAAACAGACAGAAAGACAGACAGACACATAAACAGACAAAGATTCAGGCAGGTATTTAGGCAGAATAGGAGCTGTAGACACGCATGCACACATGCTAATCAAGACATGCTCAAGAATACCTTGTAAATAAATTTAGAGGCATCCGTGACGACATTTCCCAGGTCCTTCCAGGATTCTTCTGTTGTCTGAGGCGAAAAAAATTCAATATAACCTGAACCTGCATTGCGTGACTAAGCCGGAGGGAGGAGAGTACAAAGTGCACATTTGGCACATACCACAAAGCGGAGCTTTTTCAGTGTCACACCACACGCAAACGGCGTGGTCGGGCTGGTGAAGCGATCTTCGAACCTGATGTGGATGTCAGAGACGTCCACCTGGAGGTTCTTGATAATTGTTTGAGCCATCTTCTCGACAAATGAGTCGTTTTGGGCAGCCGCAGCTGGTTGAGGAAAAACCCACCAGACAGTGAGTGGAGATCAAGGCAAACGATAACAAACCGCACCGGCAACCGCACAAAAAAACCAAACAATTCTAAGCATCAATCAATCAATCAAATTAATTTTGCTTACCATCGCCGGCACCCTTGTGCAGTTTCTTAGCATCTTCCAGGCGACGCAGCTGCCGTTGCTTTGCTTCAATCACTTCCTTCTCTTCTTTCTCCTTGTTGTACACAACGCCTATGCAACAGGAAAGATAATGGTGATACACAGACACGGCATGGGAAGACAGATCTAGTGTTCGGATGTTAATAACATTTCTAGAAGAAAATAATTAAAATCTAACTTGATATAAATGCACTAAAAATGAATATTTAAGTGGGGTTTTCTTTCTTTCACTTTACTAAAAAGACATGCCAGGCTTTTGGAATAACAATTCTTAAAGAAATAATAATATTTCGTAATATTTTTTAAGACCATCTTTTACATACATTTACCTCACATCTCTTACCAGTTTTGGGTACAGCGACAAGGTACAACCCGCTGACAGTAACAACCACCGGCTGCTTGTAGAGATTTTTCCAAGGGATCTTTAGCACCAAATTACCTGAGGAGAAAAAAATGTCATTCAAAGACTGAAAGCGAATTATGGCAAAAGAACATAGTTGCGTCTAGCGCTTGATTAATGAGTCAAGTTACTTTCGTACCGCAGAATGAACCAGTTGATTGATAGGTTGATAGTTTTGAAATAAACACAGTTCAGACGCTTTACAAGCAAGTGTGGTAGATTGCTTGATTGACTTACTCAAGCGACCGTGTGTGATTTTGAAAGGGAGGTCCAGATCGTCCAAGGCGCTCGATTTGAGTTGCAGATTCGATAGCTTCACGTCTCCTGCAATCCGTTACGAAAAAATTAAATGAAAAAGTGAGGGCAAAAGCGGGAGCGTGGGCAATTACCTCCCCATATTCCCAGATTCAGCTGTTTCGGATCGAGATTGACGACAAAGTCACCGAGATAACGGTTCAGAAGCTCGGCGACTATGCTTTCCAGCACCATCCTACCGGCCGGGTGTGTTGTGCTTTTAGACGCGCTACAAAATTATCCGTAAAAAATGTCCAGCGATTAGGGAATTGATCTCGCCCAGAGGGGAGACTTTAATTGTATTGGGGACAAAAAGGATCATCTGCAAAATGAAATCAGCTGGCTCACCGTTAAATGTTATCCGACAATCGGCGCAAACCCCAAAATCTGTATGGGCTCTCCACAGAAGCACAGGTAGTGCGGTGGGTGTTAGTCCGATATGCTGGTGGGGCTATTCGTAGCAGTATGTAGTAGTCCGAGTTGAAGCCAATCTCCCGCATTCCGGAGGCGGTGTTTTGCGACGTTCCTTCCAGGCCGCGCCGATTTTGTCTTCGTGCTCGGATACTACAGAGCTTATTTTCAAAGTTACCTCGAGTACGATTATTAGTCTGCTGCCGGAAGCAACGTTTAAATCACTTTCTCGTTCATCAAGTGAGCACTGAGCGTAAAGCAAGCTACTACAACAAGTAGGATAGCGATGGCGGCGACTGCAAATCAAGCAACGAGTAAGTTTTTCGTTTTAATTATTTTGATCTAGTATGTCGTTACTCTATAATTTATAAATTGATGGTTGGTAGCAACTTACAATATTCTCTTCTCATTCTCATTCTCTTTTCATTTATGATCTAATCCCACGAGCCCCAAAAAAGGGCGCGCTAGTAGACTGACTGTAAAAGTAGGATTTTCTCGTCCAATTAAATTTGGGGTGATTGATTGATTGCACTCAGGGTATAGTTGCTTGAAAAGTGTATGTACTAGTATATACATGTATATATAGCACACTGGGTACCGGATTGAATTGAGTCGATTACCGAGAGGATGGCCGTAAAGCGGCTTCTGATGTTACCCCGTTGGAGTTAGACGAGAGAGAGAGAAAGAGAGGGTGAGGAGAGTGAGAAGGAGAAAGTTTGTTAATATTATCATCCTGCTCTTCAACATTTAACGTACCGGCGTAAACCGGAAATGAAGACACACGTTGCCCATTGTTTCAACAGATTAACCTTTAACAAAACGAGTTTCCTCACTTGCTGCTTCAACATAACCGGGTCTGGTCAGTTGGTGTCGAGTTTGTTTTGTCTGTAGCATGGTGTACGGTTAAACCAAGACGACAAAAGTATCTGTATCTAAGCAAAAGAGGTACGGTACCTTTAGTAGAAAGGCTAGAGGGACGGGCACACTTGATACCTTATAGGAGACACCTCACTTTTACCAAACACTTTATTACAGTATGTGACCATTTTGACTTGATTTTAAAAAAATTCCTTTAAAACTGATTGCTTATTATGGTGAGATAGAGGATAATGATGGTCTTCCTTCCGAGTCTGATCACCAAAGTCCTCCGTCGTGGCGGTTACGACGTAGGTCAACAAAGCGATGACAATAGTCACCACAAGTCGTCGAGCCATTATTATTCCAGTTCCACTATCGCTACGGTCCGAACTAACAGCATCTACGATACCAGTAGCCTCAAGTCTCCCCTTCGTATCGTTACCAACAATAAGTCCATTCTCAAAGGGGAACGTGTTGCTTGGACCTCCGGACAAAGTACCCCAGAGAGATCTTAGGGCACCTCGTGTGTTATTTGCCGCATAATTTGTTTACTAGTCATTTTTTCGTGGTTTATTTTTTGCAGCGGTTTTGGTGACGGGCGCATCGGGATTCATCGCGTCGCACTGCATTCGGCTTTTATTGGAGGAGGGTTACAAGGTTCGCGGGACCGTTCGCAGCTTGAGCGACGCCAAGAAGGTCGCCCCGCTCTACCAGCTGACTCCACGGGCGAAAGACAACTTGCAACTCATTGAAGCTGATCTTGTGGATCCGGAATCGTGGCCAGCGTAGGTTCGAAGGCTGCCTTTTTATTCATAACGTTTGCAAAGTTTCTGTGTGCCTTTTCAGAGCTGTTGAAGGATGCACGTTCGTCCTGCATGTCGCGTCCCCCTTTCCCGGAGCAATGCCTGCTGATGAACAAGTAAAATTTAGTGTGTTTTCATTTTACGTCGACAGACTCAATGTATTGGCAATGCTTCGGTCAGGTCTTGATTAAACCGGCAGTGGAAGGTACCCTAAATGTCTTACGAGCGTGTGCAGCTGCCGAGCCGAGAACCGTCAAACGGGTAGTCCTAACAAGCTCGGTAGCGGCGGTGGCTGGACAGGATGTACCAGACTACACCAAGAGCTATTCGGAACAAGATTGGACGGATCTAACGGGCACCGTGGCCGCTTATCAAAAGAGCAAGACGCTTGCGGAGCAAGCAGCATGGAAGTTCTTGGAAGAATTGCCAGGCACGAATCGCCCTTTTTCTCTGTCTGTCTGTTCGTCCGTCCGTCTGTTCCATTCCTACGTCTCTTCCTATTGTCTGGCCGTCTCATCAGTCGGAATGTGCTGTTGGGCTTTACATTAACTTGTCCGCTCTTTCGCCCACTCACAGATTCATCGAAATTGGAACTCGCTGCGATAAATCCATCTTATGTGATGGGTCCGATCTGCCATGGGTCGGTCGGAACCAGCCAAGAAGTTCGTTTACAATTTCATAGTTTTTTTCAGTGAAAAATGACGCATTTAGTATTGACCTTTCTTGCAGCTAATCGGTCGGTTGATGAGACGCGAAGTCCCCGCTCTGCCTCACATCGGTATGGAAATGTGCGACGTCCGTGATGTGGCTTTGGCTCACGTGCGAGCCATGACTTTACCGGATGCGAACGGTCAGCGTTTCATCATCAATACCGGCGGGATGTGGTTCCGCGACGTGGCCCTGGTGTTGGAGCGCGAATTCAAGCATCAAGGCTACAACATTCCCACCATGATGGCGCCCAAATTGTTCGTCTCTATTGCGGCGTGCTTCGACAAGACTTTGCATTCGGTGATGCCGCGATGGGGGAAGCAACTCACCTTTGACAACACCAAGGTATACTTTGCACTCACACAAAGTCTACACTTACTACATTTACCTGCTGAAGACTTTTTGCATTTGTTTTGTGTTGAATTTAGATGAGGAATATTCTGAAAATTGAGCCGACGAGCAGAGAAGAGACAGTGATTGAGATGGCCCATTCCATGGTTGACCACGGTCTAGTCCCACGAACCAAGGACTACCGCGGCCGTACATTGGCTGCAGGTAGACGCGTAGAATAGCGATTTTTAACATTGGTTGATATCCTTCAGGACACTGTTTTTATTTCCGTTGTAACAATACTTCACTACGTGATACATTACCCTTTATCGCACTGATACAGTCATGTGGCTAAGGAACAGATATCCCTAGTTTATCTGCTACGGCTGGGTTTTATAGTCCCTATCGTCTTTGTTAGACTTCTTATTCCTCTAAGGACATACAAAATGTACACAACGAGCGCACACGAGTTTTCGGCCATCGCTGATTGAGTTAGTGTGTGAAATCTCCCAGACATCTTCTTCGTTGTTAGAGTTGGGAGTATGTTTTCCATATCCAGTTCGGTTTATACTTTTCATGGCGTAAACATCCCTCCCCTGCTATCACATAAAATGAATAAAATTGCGTCAACATTATCCATACTCGTGTTATTACTGAGCTTTCTTGCAGATGGTAGGTCTTTATAACCTTTGACCCTTTTAACCGCCGGGAATGCTTCACGTTGTCTGTTTTGTCGCCCAGCGTTTGCGATTCGATGTTACTCGTGCGAATCGGATCACGACGGACCGTGTTCGGATGAATTCATCTTCAACAATCAATCCATTGCTGTAGTGGAATGCGGGACGGGAAACTGCGTCAAGAGTAAGGGCAACCGTGACGATCCAGGTACATGTACAGTTCCAATCTAATTTGACTGAACGCTCGGTCCTTATTAGAACCAAGACAAACAGCCTCGTCATAACCTAAACCTCCTTTTTGTCTGTTTTAAGAAAGCGTTCGGCGAATGTGCAATGCGCAAAACAGTCCGGATTCCGTTGGATGCACCGATTTTGACGGGCAAGATGTCCTGACTTCAACCTGCGTTTGTAATACCGACCTCTGCAATCAAGCATCAACCTGGGGCTCCTTTGCCTCCGCTCTTTCAATTGGCAGTTTGATGTTGATCTCTTTTCACTCAATATTAATGCTCTAGCTTGGCGTTCATTTTTAGGAATCCTATGGTACCAATTACTTTTACTTCACGAAAAATCAAGTTGGTTAGTGGTTATTCGGACAAGGGAAGCAGTTCAGTATTTAAAAACTGCGTACGCCATAGTTGAAAGAAATATAGGGTGACCCTAGTCGGACAGTGAAAAAAGGCACTATATGCGATATGTTGACTGAGACATTAAACATAATATAAACATAACATAAATTATAATATAACATAACGTAACGTTAACATTATGTAACACAGCATAACATTATGCATAACATCAGACATTAAACAAAACTGATGTACCAATTTCCAATTTCGTGAGATCAACTCGGCTAATCCCTGGGATTCATTTAAATTAATTTATCGTTATTGTGTACTGTGCTAGTACCCCTTGCAGGTTTTTTTCGGATGTTATAATTAAAAAGGTACAATTAAACATATTGTGAACAATGCCGCCGATAGGACAAACGAAGTGACTGAATGTCGAGAGCCAACTCCCGATTTAGGTGGTTCTTCACTTATTAATGCAGTGGTACTGACTACCGGCTGAGCTGACGTTCCATTTGAGGACTCCGTAACACCCAAAGGTATCGTTGGGATCGCCACAGTGACTTCTGGATTAATCGATGCAGTGGGTACGATGGTCGAGTCCTCTGGGACATTAGATGAAGAAGTAAGAACAATTGTAGACTCCTCTGGGACGACGGACGGAGCGGTTGGAACAATGGTCGATTCATTTAGAGCAACGGATGAAACCGTCGGCACAACTGTCGACCCTTCTGGGACGTCAGACGGAACGGTTGGAACAATGGTCGAACCATCTGGAGCAACTGATGGAACCGTTGGAACAACGGTCGATGCTTCTGGGACGACGGACGGAGCGGTTGGAACAACAGTTGAATCACTTGGAGCAACTGATGGAACCGTTGGAACAACAATTGAACCATCTATAGCAACTGATGAAACCGTTGGAACAACGGTCGATGCTTCTGGGACGACGGACGGAGCGGTTGGAACAACAGTTGAACCACCTGGAGCAACTGATGGAACCGTCGGAACAACAGTGGAACCATCTATAGCAACGGATGGAACAGTTGGAACAATGGTCGATCCTTCTGGGACGACGGACGGAGCGGTTGGAACAACATTTGAACCACCTGGAGCAACTGATGGAACCGTCGGAACAACGGTCGATGCTTCTGGGACGTCGGACGGAGCGGTTGGAACAATGGTTGCTTCTGGGATGTAAGACGGAGGAGCAGTTGGAACAATGGTAGAGTCCTCCGGCTTATTGGACGGAGCAGTGGGTCTGACGGTGGAGTCCTCCGGAATTTCTGACGGAGCTGTCGGCACTTCAGTGATGTCGTCTGAAATTTCGGATGGACCAGTTGGATGAACCGTGGTTTCGTCCGGACCGCCGGGCGGAGTCACGCTCGTCGTCACCGCATTGCAACGATTCGAGTTGCAGAGACATTGAGATTGCTGAACCCCGTCTGCGTCACCATACACGCAACTTTCTTCGTAAAACGCATTCGTGCACATTCTTTGTACCATGGCTAGAAAGTTATGCGGATTAGATAGTGTCTGGCTATAAGCATTTCGTGTTTAAGGAATCTCAACGAGTTAGCTTTTACCTATTCCGCTCAATTCGGCACGCGCCGTTATACAGGAGCCTTGACATCTCACCACGTTGACTCCAAGAGCGGAGGGAACGAACGGATCCGCTGAGCAGGGTCCACCTTCGTCGTTGTTGTCGGGACCGCAAATGTAACAATCTATTCCTGCACTCCAAGGAAGATGAAGAAAAGTTCAATAAATGAATTGGTTTACCGCAAGCTGCCTTGACTTACCAGGTGCGGCAACCGTGGGATCGGAAAGATCAAACGGTTCTCCGTTGCAGTGCTCAACGTTGCAGGTACAGAAGGAACCAACCATGCCGTCGGGAGAGGTTTGATCAACACAGCCACTCTGAATTACATTTGGATTGCAGGCTCTCTCAATGAAAACTAGTCGCCGGAAAAGAAATCTCCCTTGAACACTGGCAATAATGGTGAACATGCAGCTTACCTTGACCTCCTGGAACAGTTATGGTGTTTCTCATGCAGGACCCGCACAACCCTGAGAGGCCGACATCCGCGTTTCCTTCGTCGAAGCTTTGGACGGAACACGGACCTTCGGAGTCACCTTGACAGGTGTAGCATTCAAGTGAGTTTACTGCACAAAAACGGAACGGATCGTGTTGGATCAAAACTGCCCCTCTTTCATGTGCCATCTTTTCTTACCGACTGTCAAGGCGAAGGATATCACAAAAAATAGGCAAAAAACGACTTTCATTTCCTCGGTTGCCTGTACCGACATTTCGTACATGTACAGTGGAAAGACTAAATGTTTATCGATACTAACAACTCCTAATTACACAATGTAGTGCGGCTGCAGGAACCCCGAAAGAAGGTGCGACGTTCTCCGGCAAGACGCCCGCTGAGTTTTGTGGGGGTACTTGTGTTGCGGATGATCGGTGATTTTGAACTGCGATGAGATACAGCAAAGAATGGCACCGTGCCATTGCGTCCTGCAGTTGTCTTTCCTGCATTGTCTCTGATTGTTTGTCCAGCCGCTTATCGAGGCAAACTTCATATTTCTAATAATGCATTGATATCAGATGGTGATAGCATAATACGTCAGAAACAGGATAACTGGTATGAGCACACTGTCTATGTAAAGATGCTCACAATCAAACTATAGTACCGATTTCCACCGGACGTTAAACCAGGATATTAGTCGTCCGGCCACTTTGACATGACGCCATATTTTCTACGTTTAAATACTGTATTAACTTTTACCGTATCCCGTATTCGTAATCTGTCGCTTTCATTGGTTGCAATTTGCAATCACAATACTCTCCTAGAGTTAAGATAAAAGCCCTATTATTGTGGTAAGATTGTTCTACGAAAGCGTGCAATGGATCAACACGTCATTGCAGAAACAGTAATGCGCACCTAATGATCGTTAAAGAGAAAAAACTTGCGGCCAATCTTAAATTTAAATAAATAAAGGCCATTAATCTGCAGGACAAAACTTTTGTTAAGTACAAAAATACAGTACGTGTAGGAGTTAACATGAATTGAATTGGCGCTCCCCGGTCCAGCAAGCACTCACATATATCCATTCCTCTTTCAAAAAAGCACCTGTTCTGTTGCTCACAACTGTTTCTGTCAATGTGATAATCTGAAAGTTAAACCCACACGGTTAAATTAGCAAAAACTGTAATGAAGTTAAAAAATCAGTTCGCTCGCAATCGAAACGCTTATTCGTCACCCACAACCCGGAAATAACGGTGAAATTCCGCCCCGAAAGCGCATGGCTGTTGGCTACGGCAATCATTTGTACTCTTAACAGGTGGCGCTGCGGGAGATTCACCGTGATTATTTAACAGCCTCGAGCGCGGACTCCCCATGCGGACTCGCCCAGGGTCACACGTCCGCGTAATTAAAGTTACAACAAAGATCAAAGGAGAAAAATTGCGAGTGCCGACTTTTTTCCGGTAGAGATCTCCCGTGATGTCTGATGAGACAGAAATCTGGAGGCGGTGATGCAGACATACAGGCCGGCTGGGAATGATACAGACTTTGCCCATTAGCCACCCAATGCGCGTCAAGCTGGAGCGCGTACGCGTCGATGGCACTTATTGCTGTTTCCGGTTGATCCTCCCTCATCTAGACGTATAAAACGTATGAAGGCAGGGATGTATGAGAAGAAAGGCGCGCAACGGCATTACTCTCCTTTATCCCATCGTCTTCCTCTCCCGCAGACGAATGACAGACTGGCTGCCTCTTTTATTTTTCGTACGTGTCGTCTCTATTTGTTCCCTTTCAGGCATGCACATATATATCTATTTACAGTTGCTCAATACATCCACTGTACTACGGCCTAGTCCCTTCGCCACGAACCGCGAACCGGGATGAGAGAGTTGGGATGATGCATGCGACGCATGTGGAAAGAGAGAGGGAGAGAGAAGGAAATCTCATTGCAGTTAAACAGGTTAACTGTGTTAGCAAGTCAAGTCAAGTGTACCAGCAGGCAGTATGTGCACTGTGCAGCAGCAGGCGCGACTTTTTCCTCCGGCTCCTAGTCTAAGCTACCGTCTGTTGTGTGTACTGTAAGTTGACGACCCACTTCCTGCTGTTCCCTCTCTCCCGCGATACATTCCTTAAATGAGTCAAACATCATTTCCGGCCATGCAGCGTCGTGCGTAATTCATTTTTGATATGTCGGATTCGTTTGATATAGCGTCTATTACAATGCGGACTTAATCAGCAACAGCGAATATTTTGACGAGTAACTCGGTCTGGCTGTAATCGGATGTGGTGAGGTATGTTTTGTAAAAGCTAGACTGAAGGTTGCTCATAAACATGTATTCGTTGATAGTAAACATCATGCATGGGTTCCCATTTTAATGGTTCCGAAATTCCGACCAAGTAAAATGGGTGTACCGACAACGTACACGTAAATTTTGAAAAATAAGACTTTATTGAACCGTTCACCAAGAATCACAGAGTCAATTATTTGTAATCAGATTGTATGAAAAATCCAATTGTATTGTCAGAGTTTTTGCGTGTCGGTGTTTATGAACATAGCGATACGTCTGCTCAAGTACTACATGTAGTTAGTTTTCAAGGGTCGCAGAACCCATCGGCCGATGGCTAATGAAATTAAATTGCCTGATTGTTTTAGTTTACCATTCGAATGATATAAATTTCAAGACAAAGACGAATGAATTCGGTAACGAACTAAATTCAAAAAGACTGATTTGGGAGGAAATGTAAACTTTGATTGGTCACAAGCTCCTTTAGAGCGGGAACAATTTTGGACGCCCTGTTACTCTCTGGTAGTAGATTTTATTATACGTCCATATGATTTTTTATTAAAAGTTTCACTAAAAAAACACCAAAATATAATGCTGTTTTATTCGTCAGCGAATGCAGGCATACTTTCCGAGAGCCAAGGGCGTATTAAACTATCGACTTGCAAAAAAGCAACAGACTCAGCAGTCTCTCTCCAACACAGGCAGGAGGACGCAGATGTATTCTTATACACGGCTTAGTGCCTTTGTTGAGGGAAGAACCATTGAACGCCGTAAAATAACAAAGGATGAGGCCGTGAAACATATGGTGCGTGCTATTTGCGGAGCGAGAGGAAGCTCGCGCTCGGCTCTTGGCTCGCAGGAGCTCTCTCTCTAGTGTCTATCGACAATTAAACTACGAGATCGATGGACGATTTGCGTGTGTGTTGTGTAACTATATATTGAGACAGGCATGGCGGCGCGCGCGGGCGAGTAGGAACCTTGCCCCTCAACAAGTCTCCACGGAGCCATCGAGCGATATGCTTGAATATGTCACAGACATCATTCCTGTCACCATGTGTACAGTAGCCGTAGAATAGAGGGTTCTCCGACATATATTATACATATTTATATTTGTATCTCCGGATATAATGACTACAATCGCCGCTGTTTGACTAGGACACACTCATACTCAATCCATCCTCGTACATGTACCCGCTCAGGGGACACAGGAAACCTACAGTTAACGTGGCACAAGAAAAACGTACAAATAATCCTACCCTAAAATTGGTAGGAATTTTACGAGCAGATATGTAATTGTAGCAGTAGTATTATTATGAGAATAAATAGTAGCGTGAAAGGCAATACAATAATTAGCTGCCACAGGGGGCGACCTCTTTCTTACTTTGCAGACAAATGCGAAAGGTCATTAAAACGCTATTTTCCGTGTTCCCTTTATTATATTCCGATAGCATGCCGGGATTGGCCGTCCGCCATGTAGCACGCACAATTATTTCATGACTGAGTCTCGAGCTCCAGTGAAGCAGGATTGCGATTAGTCTGTGTGTTATAGCGAGGATAATCGCCGCTCGAAAGAGGATAGGAGAGAGGGGAGAGTTAAGTAGCTATCTCCCCTCTGTTTTCCAAGGGAGGAAATGCTAATTGATAAATTCAGCATCGATTGGCTTGCTTGACATACGGAAGGATGTGTTGGCTCCCTCGCCGCGCGCGTGCATGACGCGATCCCGGTCGAGGGCGATTGAACCGTCGAGGTTCGTCGCCTCTCTCTGCCTCTTAATCTCTTTCATTGTCCTGGTACATCATCACGTGACTCACATACTTCCTTTTCAAACGAATGCAAACTAATATAAAATAACTTTTACAAGTTCATTTTTTGGACATGAATTGTCACAAATTAATCAGTTAAAAAATCTCTTTTGACCCTCAATCCACTCTTGAGAACTTAACTTTGATAGAAGCAGTAATTAGCATCGATGAAAGATCTTCTAACAATCTCTTGGGCCATTTGTTGGAGAGTACTCCAGCACTTCCGGACGCGTCATCTTCTTATGCAAATATTAAGTTTGAGAAGAAACTAAAAATGCTTGAATTAAAACGGAAGCATTTAATCCGGACGTGCAGGGACGTTAAAAAACCCCGCTATAAAAAAATAATGACCGATAAAATTGTACGGAATATCAGGATGGAGTATAATACAATTGGTGCATTCCGATTTAGCTTAAACGGGTCGCTTTCAACGCTTGGTTGGATGTAATTGATTAAACGAGAGTCGAAATTTGGCGGCAAGGATTCGGTTGGAAATCTAAACGAGCAGTCGTCGACTGTCGGGTCGTTTCATTCGATTACCGAAGATGTCTCCTTGAGAGCAAGCAGACCGCGATGACCGATGACCTACTAGTAGAGTAGACTAGTAGACTTGCCTACACTACCAACAAGGATTTATAGATGTTTGAGAGCGCTTTTAATAGATTTGCAAATGGAAATTTTGACGCCTGTGACGTGTCTGGAGCTTGTTTGAGTATAGTGTAACGTGTGAAGAGGACCATTACGCTCACGGACAGGACGGTACCAGTAATGTTTGCCCAGAATAATTCAAATCAATCTTACTATGCGCTAGAGAACATAGTACAGTAGAGGATGGCTCTCACTTTTCTCTCCCGGAGATCATGAGCCATTATTACACATGGAGCTAGAGGAAGGAAGAAGGGACCATGCAATTACAAATGCAGATCGATTTCCATGAAGGGAGACTGGAATTCCTGTGCACAGACAGGGTGTCTTCCCAAGGAAATCTATCCCACAAAAATACATGGCTCCGGTAACGTTCA
Organism: Hypsibius dujardini; assembly: GCA_001579985.1. NCBI lineage: Eukaryota > Metazoa > Tardigrada > Eutardigrada > Parachela > Hypsibiidae > Hypsibius > Hypsibius dujardini. Next base: position 23,876 of record LRSR01007843.1, read on the forward strand.
ATCAAAATATTATGCACTTTTTAGTTTGTTCAAGGAATAAGGCAGCGGGGGGGGGGGTTTAGCAAATTTGTGATTCCACAAACCATGAGAGGCAGGGTCTGTAGATGTTTGTCTTGATTATGAGAGGGAGACGAGTAGGGAACAAATGGAAAAATTGCTATTGGCTAAATATATGGGTAAAAAAACGGAAACGGGTCCAATACCAGTAATATAATATAATAATATAATATAATGTAATAATAATAATAATAATACCAATACTAAGTTTCTCGGATTTTTCTTTTCAATGCGCCCATGGAAGCATTGATGTTGCATACGTTAATCCGCAAGTTATGGAAGCTTAATATTGTGCCATCCCATGGGAAATCAGTACAAGAACTTTTTTAGCACGCCTTGAATACTGCGCATGATTATTAAGCTCGGTTACAGCAAACACTCGAGCTAACATGGAGAATACCATTTTTTTCCGGTAAATTGCACAAATGCCTTATCATCCTGGGAAAGAACAAGTGCACTTGCAGTCCTTGCTAGACAATTTCTCACTGATTAACTCGAAATACTACAGTACTAGTATAGTGTGGGCAGTGATATGCATAGTCGTAGGGTGAGATGGCACTTGAAATCTCCACACATCCTAGTTGATCATGAGGCGATCCATGGGAGGTGGATGGGTGGGGTAGTAAATGCACATGCACATTTGGGCGGCACTCTAACGGAAGCGTACCACCGCTCGTTAAACGGCTACGGCCCTATATACTATATAGTATGAAGTATGGCGCCTATAAATATGTAACAGCAACGGCAATAAATAACCCATCAAACAGCTTGTTCGAATTGAACATTTTATTATTGAGCACTGTGCACCGTCGTCAAAAAGTGACACAAGCTGACAACTACTAATACCACATAGTCATACTGTAGGCGAGACGAGTTGCTCCTCCTGCTCACCGTCTCACACTACACGTAGCGTGAAATGCTCATTTTGCTTGCTTCCTCTCTGCAAGCTCTGCTCTCTCCTCTCGATCGTCGGTTGCTTACAATTGCTTCTTTGATTTTTTTTCACAGCTGCTGGTACATTTGCAATGGCCGGACACCGTGACACACCGCGACGGTGTGAAGAAATGATAATGGCATCACTTATGCGCCTGCGGAGATTGGAGTGCTGCTGCTCCATCACTCAACAATAGCATACCGCAAAAATTGTCAATACATACTAGTACTACAATACATACAGTACTGCTGTACAATGGAAGAACTCTGGTCCCTGCATAGCGACTTTGGGGATGGTGAGGATGGATGCTACGTCGGAGTATCGCAGGATGAAGAGGACGACGACGCGATGACAGAAAGTCTGCCGAGATCTCCGGGTAAGGGAGTGCACTTGACCACTGCATCTCCCCAATGGGCACCAAATCAATCACGTCTTTGATTGCAGCCGACGTGACTGATGCGTTGATTGATTTGATTGCCTTGTATGACCAGTTAACGCTGTTCAGCCGGTGTGTCGTGAGACAATGAGAGAGAACGCAGATATAATCGATTTTTGGTTGGACAGTGGCCGCACTTTCCTCCCTCATCAGCGTCTTTTTTAAACAGGCCGGGACGCATCCTCATTCCTCCCGTGTCCGGAATGCGGCTGTGGCATGCCATTCAACAAACACCACCACTCGAGGGAGGACTCTGACGACATCCCATCGCATCACTTTGCTGCCGCCGACTTGACCCCTTCTTTTGCTTCCCATTCATCCGCTCCTCCGCCCGAAATTAAGAATTCAAATTGTTCTTTCGAATTGTTATCCGATTTTACCTTGCCGGATGCGGAATTGATTGTACTTATCAACCAGCTGCAGTCCGAACGGTACGGAAATGCTTGTCTGCAATATCAGTCGGTTGATTACTTGATTGGAGAGTGATTGTTACGAATGTTTACATACAATCAGTACAATCAACTGAAGGCAAACTTGTTAAGTTTTGTTTGCTGTACTCTACTGTAGTCTCAAATTTTAGTTTTTTTAGGCTTTTTAGGACTATTAGTTGTGGCTTGAACGAAAATAGAATAAATGAATCGTAATTGTGATGTTCTAATTTCTAGCTTGTATTGTATTTGCAAGTTTCCCGTTGAGTCGGTTGATTGATCATTGATTGAGCTAAACGGCAACAAATTCTGAATTCAAGAGATCAATCAATCGTTGAATTTCCTAAAGAAATGACGTACTAGGTGGAAAGTTTAAAATTTGCTTAATTAAGGAGTAGCACTTGAGGCATCAAGAGCTTTTCCGAGTTGATAAGGGAGTTATGTGTGCTGTCAGCTGCAGTTGGGAAGTGGACGGGCCTTTTGTCAAAGAAGGTCGCTTGTGTTTGCTCATAGGACATGATGGCCAAGACCAACCACTGACTTTTCATCATGCCTCTCCTTCTTTCTTCTCTGACAGAAACTATTTATCCGCTCTTAATGCAAGTTTGACGACGGACGCAGGGTCTAATTGAATATTGATCGAGCAAGCGAGAGAAAGTGGGGGAAAGAGAGACACACAGGAGGCCGCTAAAAAATCATTCTTCTCAAGGGTATTGTACGTCACGTCACTCACTCTTCCCATTGCCTCACACACACTACTGTACTGACTGTGCGGGAAGCCGCAGCAAGAAAAAAGTCCTACGATTATTATCACTCCCGCGCATCTAAGCGGGAAAGCTATGCGAATCGATTAATGTCTATTTTTTCGCCGATTTAAAATCCATTGGACGTCGGCTTGTTTTTGCGGCTACGAAAAGCCATTAGGATTTAATGGTTTTGGTATATAGGCAGATGCCGTTGATTGATTGATTGAAGCTGTTAGTGCGCTTCACTTACCCGCTGTCCGAGGCTGTCTGAACTGGTAGGTTGGTTGATTGATTCTCTGACTTCATTAATGTTCATTTTGGTGTATCAAAGAAAGGTAAGGAAGATGACTGACATTAAGTAGTTCTGAACATTTTGATAATAAAGCGCCACAAAAAAATTATCCTTTTATATTCTTGATATTTGTGTCAGAATTTATGTTGTTTGTGTTTTTTACCAATCATTTTTTATTTTCCACATATTAATTTCACGGGTTAGTTACTGTGTTTTTTCTCTTAAATATAATTTACTTAAAATAGTAGTAAATACTTATTTTTAGTATAAAGCAGATATAATCTGATGTCGGGGTACTGTATATTTGCTTGTGGGAGGTCTGAAAATGCTTTCTGTAGTAATTAGTAAGTCTATATGGAATCCTGTGAGAAGCGGTATTGTTCTTTTGTAGAAGTCTATGAAATGATTATTTGTTTTTTTTTCAGGCTGGATTTGATTGTGAGTGAGAAGCGTTACGCCGAACAGACTGCTGCTGCCTCCGCACCGGAAGCAACCCTTTCCGTCAACGGATGGTGCTCTTCCTCCTCCCATCCTCCTCCTCCCGTGACTTCTCCGGTTAGTTAATCTGCGTCTGTCGCCTTGGCGTCCCGACCCGACGTGAGCAGAGTCCTACAAGGCTTTTTAATGACCACAATTTCGTTCGGATATCCGAGAGGGTCTGCCTTCCTTCCACTGTCCTCCTTGTTATCATGTCATGGCCACCCGAGACGTCTGTGTACTTTTTCTCCGCATCCCTGCTCGTTCCTATTTCTCCGTATGGGATATAGGCATGTCTTGCAATTTGGTTTTAGGCCGAACGAAGGCAAAGCAAGTCATCGGCTAGGCGGAAATTGAGGATCCAGCAGATTGACTTGGAGTTGAACAAACTCAACAAGCTCAGGCAACTTCAAACCATGGAGGAGGTTAGTCTAACCAGAAACAGGCATCAATGGATGAGACATAGCTTTTGATAGTAGTTGGAGTGACAGATACCGGGTGCAGGACAACTTTTGGCACTACACTAAAACTGCTGAATATTACCCTACATGAACTGATAAAAAAAATTATGCTTTATTTCGAAAGAAGACCTATAGGTCTGTGAAACATTTACCTGGCTCGATGTTGGGGCAGGAGCAGGACAGGTGCTATGCATTGGTTTGTGGCAGCACCTAAAAATTATGCGTGGCCTGGTTAATGGCAGATTTTTCCAAGTTCGCTGATCCAGATCAAAACTGGTTCACATTTCTCGAAGCAGAGCCTGAGCGACAAAAAGTTACAACATGTATGTTGTACTTTAACGGGGCTATCCTACGTAAAAGAAAAAAGTAATTTGCGGCAACTTTGGTTTGGTTTGGTTTTGAAAAAAAAGAAAACGTCACAGGGTCAAGTTCAACCAGTTTTTTAAATCGTGCATCTCTAACTTTAGATCAAAACTGAAAACCTGAAACGCAACGAAAAACACTATTTTTAAATAAAAAAGGGAATGCAATAATTGGACTCTTTAATGTAATTAATATTATTCCAATCGCATAACAACTGAGAAAGTTTTTAGCGTGGACCCGAACCCCTACACCACTCAGACCACTTGTCTGAAAATGTTTACATTTTTTTTAAAAGGTCTCCCTCAATTTAGTGGTGCATGATTGATTGAATATTTCTAATTTTTTTTGTACGGTACACTAACATAGATCTATAGTTTGCCGTTTTGGTTTTTTAGATTCGCTTTAAAGTTGAGGGAGATCTGAAGTACGGTCCATGGGACAAACTATAACAGTGCTGGTCCTTGGGTTTTCCGAAACAACTTCTGATTTAACAACCTGGATTTTGATTTTAAAAGTGATTCGGATAGCCATCAAAGTGGGCTTTCTAGTGCAGAAAATATTTTATCAATAATCTTCAGGCGAGGGCCTGCGAAGGCCAGTGCCAAAAGCTTTCCCGCACCTGGTAAACAGACAAATAGGCAAGTAGACAGAGAGACAGAGAGACAGCCAGACAGACAGACAGATAGACAGATAGATAGACAGACAGACAGACAGACAGACAGACAGACAGACAGACAGACAGATAGCTAAGTATGCAGATAGGCAGGCAAACAGACGGATATTATTTTGATTGGATCCCTAACTTAGTGCGTCCTGCTTTTTTTCAGCGGGCTTTTCGACAGTCCACCAGGAGTTCGAAAGGAACACGATCGGTCTCTACGGCCATGACACCTGGCAGTTCTGTGGCACGGGATTCCCACAGCAATAGTTTCGATATGCGATCCTCCACGTCTGGCCACTCCCTTGACAGTCGCTCTACCGTGGGGACTGCTCAGCAGGTACACGGCGGCTTGTTTGTCTTTACGTTTACCTGGTGTCCTACTTCCTATCCATACATATAAATGCAGCTCTAATAAGCCACAGGCAGATCTGATTTCTCGATAAAGTGAACGAAATGTATTGGGATGGTATTATTGATAAACAATTTTCTTCTTTTTCGTCTTATTTTAGCCGGAATTACTCCTGTCCACACTCTCGACCCTATTCGACGTGGACAAGGAGAAGATTACCGAGGTCCTCACGCGGCAATGCATGTCGCGAGACCAGTGCTTCTTGCTCTACCAGCAAAACATCATTCCCGTCGTTATTCGGTTGATTCACGATCCCATGTGCGGCATCTCGACCAGCCCGTTAGAGATCCGCGAGAAGGCCGGGACGATTCTCTACCAACTTGTCAGCTGTCAGCCGGACGATAAGCGGGGTCGACGGGAAGGTCGAGTCTTGAACTGGCTTGAGGAAATTCGAGCATACAGTGCGGCCATTATTCACCCCAATTTGGGCAGTTCAAATGGTTGGTATAAGACTGACCGACTAAAGGCAGAAAAACGACGTCAAACTTAAACAGACAACACGCGCGTAAAAGCGGACAGAGGGACAAACAGGCATTCAGTCTGGCAGCCAAACAGATGAATAGATAAGCAGGCAGACAGATATACAAGCAGCAGACAGACTGGCGTACTGGCATGCAAAAGGACAGACAGACAGACTGACAGACAGACAGACAGACAGACAGACAGATAAATAAACAAAAAACTAGTAAAACACACAGACAGAAAGACAAAGCTAAAAAGTAATGCGAGAGAGAAACCTCTGACTCTCTTGTTTGTGATTAGGATTGAACGGAGACAGCAACATACCTGACTCAGCGTTGCAATATCTCCGGAAAAATTCGAGCGATGAAGAGTACCGTCATGCCATCTGCTCTCTGGGCGGCCTGAATGCAGTGGCAGAATTCCTTCAGTGTGATCTCAGCAAGTTTGACAACACCAATGACACCCGACACGTCAGCATGCGACAGTATGCCTGTATGATTTTGACCAACCTGTCGTATGGGGATGGATGTAACAAGGCCTTACTTTGCTCATCTGAATCGTTCCTGCGAACTCTGGTTCAGCTCCTCGCCTCACCGACGGAAGAGCTGCGGTGGAGTGTGGCTAGTGTTGTGAGGAATATCAGCTGGCGAGCTGATGTCACCAGCAAGCGAAGTCTCAGGAACAGCAAGGTCTCACTCTCTTTGTCTCTTTTTCTGTCTCGTTTTTGTCTGTATGTCTCTGCCTGTTTGTCTGTCTGTTTGTCTTTTTATCTGTTTGCCTGCATTAGCTGTTGTTGTCAGCCCGGGCCTTGTTTTTGCAGATGGTGACGGCCCTTCTTCGGGCGGCCATGCTGAGTAAAACCGAACATAGCCTTAAAATTCTCCTGCTCGCCCTGTCCAACATGTCCGGCCACAACGATGAGAACCGTCAGGAGATCTGCGCTTTTGACGGCGCTCTTGCCTTCCTGGTGCGGAATCTGCAGTGCAAAAAGGGAACGACCTACGAAGTTCAGGAACAGAGCGGTTGTATACTTCGAAGCGTTTCCTATGTGATTGCTGTCCGTCCGGACTATCGTAAAATTCTCCGAGAGAACCATTGTTTGGAGATTCTCGTTGACCACCTCCGGTCAACATGTATACCGCTGACTGCCAATGCCTGTGGAATTCTATGGAATTTATCAGCACGGTGTGTTCAGGATGTCGTTCAAGCTGATATGGAGATTTAATTAATGAAAAGTATCTGCCCGACAAAATATATTTTGTATTTTCCCCTTGATAAAATGCCGCTATAGTTGCTTCCGAATTTATATAAAATATAACGGCACGTTGTACAGAAACTGGAATCATACATTCAAGCCTATCAAATATTTTTTGAGATATTGTGTATGTAACTTTTCAATATAATGTGTGAATAATTAGAATATATTTTAGTTTATCTTAATTTTGTCTAGGTGTGTGGAAGATCAAAAGCGACTGTGGGAGTTGGATGCGGTGAAGTTGTTGGAACCGCTCTGCCGGAACACCCATGATGCCATCGCGAAGCCCAGTACGGAGGCGGTGAGGAATCTGAAGAAGGCCCATGAAGGTTTGGGCGGGGCGGCTTGGAAGAGTTCAGCCCGGAGCGGTGGTGTAAGTGCCCGACTAAGAGATGGCCTTGCACGTCACCAGGAGGATCATGCTCAGTCGGCAGACGACATGGCGGCGGATTATGAACACGAACACTTGGAAGAGGACAATCGGTCCTATCCTAGGACGGTAACGTCGGTTCCTTCCAGTCCGCTGATATCCGCTCGCTCGGCACGAGTAAGAGGCGAACCTTCAGAGGAACCATGCAAATTTAAAGTTGTCGAAAGCTCCACTTTTTATTTTTAGTGGGATAACTCATTATTTCAATTCGTTTTAGTTATTTGTTAGTTATCATTTCCTTTATTTATAAATTTAAGTATGATTTATAATATTTAATTAAAATTGAAATTGAAACTGAAAATGAGCTTTTCCTATGCTTTTATTGAAATTAATGGGGCTTTTAATTCAAATTTAATACCGCAAAACGTGCATTTATTCAGCTGTCAGAGTTAATGCAGAATTTCTCCAAAAATCAAACTTGGTGGTTGAGATCGATTTTAAAACGTTCGGTTTAGGTTCTTGTGTTCCCGTTTTTAATTATTTTGTTTTGTTGAGCAGACAAATGGATCGTACCGTTCGGTTGCGAACATGCAGTCCAACGGACGAACCGGAAGCGATCGTCGCGATTTGATGGCCGGCCTGGTGCGATCGGTGGGCGGTGGGGAAGAAGCACAACACACTCATCGCAATGGTAATGGCGATCATCACCAGCGATCAGCGCTCCCTCTCCACCAGCTCTCCTCTCCGCCGCTGAGCCCTCACAAGCAGCAGCAGCAGCACACTTTCCCTCAGCATCATCAACATCATCAGCAGTCCGGCTTTGGAAGCGACAAACTCTTGTTGGGCAGTTCTTCCTGGGATCCCGGCTTGGGATCGTTTGAGTATTCGCAGCAGCCGCAGCAGCAGGAGACTGATCAATTTGAAGGCTTTCCATCCTACGCGGTCAATACGCAGCACCATCACCGAAGTGCCGATCAAATGCCTGAAGAAGAGTCCAATGATGAATGCATCGATTTCGGAGCGCGACCCAATGCCGAGACCACCGCTGACTCCAATCATCACATTGAGGTGACCTACAAAATATTTCACATTTAATAGCCCACAAGGTTACTCACCCTAGCAAGTGAACAGGGATGTCAGATCATTTTCATTTGCTTTTTTTCTGGGCCGATTTCAGTCGAAATAAAGGATAATCGAAAAAATATATATCAAATTTTATTTGAACGGATTTTGTTGAATTTGTATAAATGGCTTAAATTAAGTTGTTAACGACATCTCGATATCTGCCGATTGACATTTTCTATAATTGAAATTGTTTGTTTAATTACTGTTTCGAACTGGACCTATTTGCACTGTAACTCTGGGGATTTCTGTTGGATTTGTTTATTATTAGTCCAAAATAATGGTAGCTAAAAAGATCAAGAGTAATTTTCTGTTGAACTGTTTCGATAATATTGTATCAGGCTAATCAAATGTATATTAAGCATGCAAAGTATGAAAATTATTATGTTAATCATTGCTGTTATTGCAGTTGGAAGCCTGTGAAGACACGATTAAGCATTTCAACTCGGAGACCTCTCCCTACATGGAGACGGGCTCTTCCACCCTCACCAGCAATCGCGGCGCCTTCGAAGATCTACACCGCCCCTTCTCTCCAAAACTCACACCGTTCTGCGAGCCACCCAGCGCCTTGATGACCCCGGCGGTCGGTTCCCGCCGATCTACGCCCAGCGCATTGAGTGACGTGGAGACAGTCACCGGCGATGACGACGACGGCCACGAGGTGATGGATAAACAGTCCGTCTACAGCGGCTTCAGCCGGCTGCAATCCGGCTTGGTCACACCCACTTTCAGCGAAATTCCCGGGTCGCCTTCGCTGATGCAGATGAGTCCGCGGGTCCAACGACGGAGGATCCTCCCAGCGCCGCCGGTCGAACGGCAAGATATGATGGTGAAAGCTTCACCTCCGCCTCCGGATGTTGTGCCGGCAATGTATGCCAACAACAATGCCACCGCAATTTCGGACGGCCCGGATGAACTGCAGTTGGTTGGCGGACTGGTCAATAGTCTCCGGCGACGACCAAAGAAGGAACGACAAGGTGCGGGCTTCCCTCTTTCGAGGGCGCCACCGCCGATAGTTTCGGAATCGGTTCGGGAGCAGCGGCAGGATGTGGTTGCTCAAGTACGAACACTGCCTGCCTTTTTGCCGAACTACTGCGAGCTGGAAGGGGTGTCGGAGGATACGGTCAAGACATTTGCCTCTGAAGGTATGCAGACATTGAGCGGACAACTGGACAGCGAGTGCGTCAGTCAGTCGAGACGAATTTCAATGGATAGGCCTGCAAACAGACAGGCTAACAGACAGACAGACAGACAGACAGACAGACAGACAGACAGACAGACAGACAGACAGGCAGACAGAACAGACACAGAGAAAGACAGACATGGCAGACATTGTCTTTAAGCTAGACATAAACGCCGTAGGTGACAATCCATTCCTGTAGCTCGTGTTTGATCCAATAGTTTTTGCAGGTTTGTCTAATGGAACTTCAATGAACAGCTTGGCCATCTCCGCTCTCTCTGGACTATCGATTCTGGGTCAGCCTATGACCACCGCACATCAACCGGGTCCCAGCCACTCCACCCCGCTCCCTCCGCCCGTACCGCCGAAACCGTCTGAGCTCTCCGGCTCTGCTCGAACCAGTGCAGATCGACTGAAATTCTTTAGCCCCACACCGGAGACCGAGACCGCACCTCTCGCCTTTGTGGAACAGGAAGCTAATGCTGCTGCCAAGAAAGAAATTCAAAACGAACCAGATCCAATCGCGCCAGAACAATCCGATTTGACAGCGGAAATGCCGGTTGGATTTAATTTTAAGTGGCCGATTCCGCCTCCCCTACCCCGTCGAATTTCTTCCCTTCCCGCTTCGCCCAGTTTCAGTGCTGCATCCACCGCAATGATTTTGAGCCCATCTCTTCCGGAAGCATTAAGAGCGGTGCCTGAAAAGGCGATGGGAGAAACGCTACCGACAGGAACGATTGGGAACAACATAGAACAACCCGAGCACGACCTTGTGCTATCGGACACATTAGAACAAAAGGAACTTAGTTCTCCATTGGCATCGGCTACTCAAACTACTGCGGAAAATTTGGAACGGAGTGAAGGAGAGGAAGAAAATCCTCCACCGTTGCCGGCGCCGTTCATTCCAACTGCAGCGCCTTTGGTTTTGCATGGAACAACTGAGCCGGAGAAAAGTCTCGAAGATGCGGTTGTCGACTTGGAGACGAGCGTGCTGGTCGAATGCATCTACGGAATTCTTCCGAAGAAGAAGGTGAAAGGCGGGAAGAAGGGCGCTGCAGGTTTAAAAAATAACCACACGTCCGCTAGGAAGGCCCATCTGCAGAGTAATCTCTCAGGGAACGGCGGTGGCAGTGGTGTTGCGTTGAAGCACAGTGAGAGTACCGGACTGGCAAAAGTGGACGCGGCTGTTGAAGGGAACAAAGGGTGCCCGAGCCGGTCGCAGTCGTCGCAGTTGTTGGGGAATGTCAGAGGCAGCGTGGAAGATGGTGATAGTCAGCCGGCACTGAGAGAGAAGCTTACCTTGCCGATTACTGAAAAGGCTCAGCCGGAGAGTGGTGAAGAGAAGAGGAACGGCACCGCGAGTGGTGGAACGAGTATGTGGATTGACTTGAATGGTGGCGGACAGCCACCTGTGGGGAAGCTTCAGCATCACTTGAAGAGAGGCCCTCGTAGTAGAAATGGTACGTCGAATAGCTTTTTGATTGTTTTTGCATTTGATTTCTCTCTGACTTGACTGTCTATCAAGCTGACGAGTTTTTCGGATTAATATTTTTCCACCTTTATCCACGTCTCAGGGTCTGAAAATCTAGCTTTTTGTTTGTCTGAATGCCATGAATCTGATAATGCATTTTCATCGAATTCATCATTGATTGGAGTATAATTTTGCAGGTGCGCCCCAACCCGTTAGTGGGAAGGACAACGGCGATATTCAATCTCACAAGATCGAAGCGACCAGACCAAATTTCGACCGAGTTCCTTCACCGGACGTCTTCGACGCGATGAGTCAGATGGGCGGAGCTGCCGGCTTGGCTTCCCATTTCAGTTCGGAAGCATCGGACGGGGAGGACCATTCCTCAAGTGGTCTTCATCAATATCACCGAGGCCCACGAATCGTCAAACCCGGTGTCGACAGTAAAGGGAGTTCGAACCTTCCGGTTAGCGGCGTTGATGCCGACAGGTTGACCAGCCCGAAACCAATCAAAGGCGGCGGGGGGAAGAAGCCACCGCGGATTCATCCAACTGTCAATAATGGGCAGTCTCACTCCGCACGTGGCTATGCCCCTAATTCTGATGAGATTCTCCATGCGGCCTCCAACCGTTTGGTCAAACAGGGGACGTTTATTAAGGAAAGTGAATCGACGTCGATGGCTCTGCCGTGGATCTTCCCAGACAATGACTTGTCTCAGCAAAATCCAGCAGTTGTAAGAGCTATCTTCTGCCTGCCTGCCTGCCTGCCTGCCTGCCTGCCTGCCTGCCTGCCTGCCTGCCTGCCTGCCTGCCTGCCTGCTTGCCTGCTTGCCTATCTGTCTGTTTGTCTGTTTGTTTGTCTCTCTGTCAATCAGTCGGTCGGCCGGTCGGTCAGTCAGTCAGCCTGTCTGTTAGTCTACGTGATTGTCTGTTTGTCTGTATAACTTTTTTTCCCTTGCCTATTTGTCTGCCTATTTGTCTGTTTGCTGGTTGTCTGTAGTTGCGTCTCTCGAGTTTGCTGGTCATTTTCAGCGTCAGCGTTACGCCAGCATCACCCGCCTTCCACGGGAGTCCTCATCCAGTATGAACATCAATCATGACAACAGCCACCTTCCTCGCCATAAATCGGGCGGTGATTTCCGTTCGCGGTCAGCCCGGTCTCTGAGTCGTCCAACCCCCAACGTCCCACTAACGGCTGTCTCTGGTAACGAGGCCCTTTCCACTTCTTCCACCGGAGGAGGAGGACACGAGCGTCCACCGCACATTGAAAAGTCCGCTTCCGTGCCGTCCCCGAAACCGCAACAGAAAAAGTCCATCCCAGTGGCCAGTAAGATCGCCTCGCTGTGGAATCGTGGAGATAAGAAAGAAAGTAAGAACGGCTCCAAGTCCGCCGCTATGAGCATACCGGGCGATGCCGTTGCTGCTGCGGGAAAGAAGGATATTCAGTCAGGAGGAGGCGTTCCCCCGCCAATCAAGTCCCCAACCTTGTCAGAACGATTGAAGCCAAGTCGCTTCCTCAGCATTGCGCCTCGTATGACCTCGACGTTGCCAAAAAAGATTCACCATAAGACGGCTTTATCTACTGCTTCGTCTTCTTCGTGTCAGTACAACGGTAGCGAAGAGGACTGCAATCACAAGAATAGTGGCATTGGTTCGAAAAAAGTTACTTTGGTTTAAATGTTTTAACGACTGGTACGACTGGTATTTACGCTCGTCGGTACGGCAGAGAGCTTGTACTTTTCTACTAATTTTCCACATTTATTTAATATTCTATTGATATTATTTGCAATGACAGCAGCGGTGTTGATAGAATTTGTTGAATTTGAAATTGCCGACAAAATGGGATGCATGCCTGCTTTCTCCTATGTGCCTGTAGGCAGGACAAAACGTCCTTGGCTCGTTCGTTGGTCGTGTCTATTGAAATGCTGGACATACTATGGAAAATCCGATAAACCTGCGCTGCCATGGCACAGGTGAAAATGACAGGAGTAAATGACTTGAGTATTGCATCCAAGACGACATGTAGTCCTATCAATATCCAACTACTCGAAGACACCCATTTTTCGTCATCCATTTAAAGGAATGTGGTTTAGGCTGACTTTTGCTTTGGTCTTGGCGGCTCACTCCAACCCTACATTCATCTGATGGGGAGAGTGGTGAGACTGCAAGACTACGGCATCATCCGCTGGAACATTGTTCCATTTGTTCCAGTAAACAAACTTAAGTCTCATGTTTAACAGATTTTTTGCGTTTTGATCGCCGTCGTGATGTTAGGGTTTTAAAGGGCCCCAGCTGGGCAAAAGAGGCTTTAGCGAAGTCTTCCAAATTTTGAACCCGAAGGAGTTCGAAAACAAAATATCTCCGCTTGCCATTGAGATATTCAAAGCGTCTTCAGGAGATGCAAAAATTCTGACCGATGCGAAAGTCTATCTGTCTGTGCGTCTGCCTATCTGTCTGCATGCCTGTCCGTATGTCTAACTGTCTTTTGCCGTCGTATCTTTAGTTAAGGGATGTTTTGTTGCCCGAAGTTTCGTTGAGTTTTGGTCCGCGAGCTACCGCCAGTCGCGCCAGCAAATCGATCTAAAAATTTATGGAATTCTCAAGCATAATCACTGAAATTCAGGAAAACTATAATTACTAATTCAGGTTCATCGAGAATATCGTCAATCCGTCATGACTGCTGGTCTGATTAGTAAGAAGTTGTAGATTGTGCGCACTGACGGAAAACAATCGGACTTACAGGAAGCCTTGGTTTCGGAGCTCGGAATGAGAAAATGGCTGTCCTTGTCTGTCTGCCCGTCTAGGTGGCTGTGTGTCGGTCTGTCTGCCTGTCAGTCTGTTTTTCTATCTATCTGTTTGTACTGTAATCGAGAACCAGTCATTCACCCAAAATCTTACCTTCATTTCCATATCTTTTATAATTCGACGCAATTCAGCAGTTGCTTTCGTTTTATTAAGTTCTTGGTCATGCACAATGCCTCGAACCGTTTCGTCCGCTTTCGATCGTAGGAGATCGAAAGGTAGATCGGTTTTCTGCGCCGCTTGGAGAATCGGAAAGTTAGTCTCCATTACGTTCCTGCCAAGAAGAAGAAGTGAGTTCTAACAGTAAAGGAAGGAAGTAAGCTTCCGACGTAATTTTTTAGGTCCTATAACCCGGCGTATCCCACGGCACGATGTGAGAATACAGTGGGTGCATGTGGCTGCTGGAGCGCTCGGTGGTCTTCGTACCGAATCTGTCGGCCTCTTTTCCGAAACAGTCTCAAACCGAGGAAGGCGTTGACGAGGGTCCACTTTCCCTAGTCAGAGAGCCCCGCGATGTCGAAATGATAGTGGTTTACCGCTTTAATGCGGGTTTGAGTACGGCATTCTGCCTGTAGTTGTTGGGGCGTCTTCTCACCAATTCCAGCAAGGTGCGATAACGTTGAAGCACGTACTGGCAGAACTATTGAGTTCCTAGGAAGCCACTATTTCGGTGCCTGGAATGAGACAACATAATCATAACACCTGGAGAATTGCATATACGTCTGTCTATCAACGTTGGAGCCGTTGGCATTGGCAACGGATCGGAAGAAAGGAGCTGGCCTTCTCTACCCACGTTGTTTCCGTCCGCGCATGGGGACTAAAGTGCCCATCTTGATGTGCGAACCAGCGAAAGGGATCTTCAAGTCAGTGCTGGAATACAATCCCTACAAACGCGCGTCAGCAGAAAACCTAAAGGGTCGGCTTGAAGAACTCTCAAGGGGAGGCTTTTAAATGAGTAAATTATCTTTTGGAAATTCTCTGAAAAATTGCAATGTCACTGATGTGTTAAAGCGTCCACTTTATACCATTGCCTTTAGTAAGAATTGCATTAGGTTTGTTTAGCATGTAGTATTCCTTACAAATGGTGGTGTGGATTATTACAGTTCATTTAGTGAAGTGAAATTACAGTAATAATTGTGGGTATTGGCCTTGGTTTGAGCACACCATAATCATTACTAGCACTCGAAATCGTCGTTTGGTTGCCCACAAAGTGTTTCCCCCTCCCGCCCAAAATGGGCGCTCCCTGAAAAAGTTCCCGCAAAAGAGCTATATCTGCTCGCGGACATTCTTGACTAGTTCCGCCAGGCCACATCTCCGTCAGGTAAAACAGCATCCACTTGTCATGTCGGCTTCCTTCACAAACGTCATTAATCTGATAATTATTCCGTTTGCTGATATTCTGCTTCGCTATTCCTGTATTCCTTATTCCACATCGCTGTTGCAGCGTTCGGATCTTCTCATCACGAGCGCTTCTGGAGTCGTTCATTTCCAGAACGACCTGAAAGATTTTCGTCTCTCCAGTCATGCACAAAAATTCTTCGGGGTAATTTTTGAAGGGCGAAATGTCACAGACAACGATGGGAAAGCCGTAAGACACCGGCTGGAAATCCTCAGGCAGTTCCTTCATAGAAAGAAGGAGAAACTTGGGATGGTATCGTTGGTTGAGAATCTCGATGATTGGGATCAACATATTGCGGTTCGAATAGTAGCGTTCGAGCATGGGAAAATTCATCAGGTCGCTGTACTCGATCGGACCTCTGGTGAAGGAAATGTTACAGTTCTTGGGGAAGAACAAGAGCGTCAAGTCTTCGCTGCTCCATATAGAGCTCGTTTCTGCGGGGTTGCAGTGGTTTGGTTTCAGTATGGTGAAGAGACGCAAATGCCAAATGTTGACCGATGATGTTCTGTTTTTATTTCCGATCGCGCGGCGCATCAGATTGTCTAAGAGGGTCCCAGGCTTTTCTTTCACAACGATGTGGTCTTGATCAGAATTGGTGGGGTTGAAGACATTATGGTTATTTGGAGCAAATGGATCGTTGCTCATCACCTGGATGTAAAGAAAAAGGTTTGATCTTGTGCAGAAAAAAGCAGCTGGACGAAGACAGAATCTCCCACCATAAGAGATCAGCCAAAAGGCAGGCTACGGAAATAACACACACGCCAATAGACAGACAGGCAGACAGACAGGTAGACAGACAGAGAGACAGACAGGCAGGCAGGCAGACGTAGATGCATACAGGAAGGCATATATAGGACTAGCAGTCATGAACCTGATGTAATCGG
The DNA here is from genome assembly GCA_001579985.1 of Hypsibius dujardini. Taxonomy (NCBI): domain Eukaryota; kingdom Metazoa; phylum Tardigrada; class Eutardigrada; order Parachela; family Hypsibiidae; genus Hypsibius; species Hypsibius dujardini. Next base: position 40,081 of record LRSR01007843.1, read on the forward strand.
ATTTCGTATTCAAAAATATCTGGCGAATAACAAACAATCAGGAAATTTGGCTGAAAGAAAAGTGCATCCCACACGGGACCGAAGACACGATTTCGGGTAAGAAACATCTGGGTTGCCGCGTTATAGGTCTGATTCATATAGCGGATGAAATCCTTCCGCCAGACCAACTGCATTTTCAATAGGTTCTCTCGTAATTTCCTTTCTGTTTTGACGACTTCGCAGAGGCTCCGGTTGACTTGGGCTACACTAAGCAAGTCCCTCATGGGCAACATGCCCAACAGGTGACTTTGAACGTGAAACGGAAGATACAGCAACAATTTGGATGCAGCATCAGGAGCACTATTGGTCGTCCACGACCAAGTTGGGTCTTCACTCATACGTCGCGTTAGTTCAAGAGGGAGAAGGTCCTTGGGATCACTGAGATCGAGCAATTGCCCAACTGGAACGGTAATCGTTGCCTGTGGCCGGATTGTTGGCGTTTCAGTTGTAGACAGAGAGACATTTGTTGATCGAGGAGAGTAGCCTGCTTCGTCCGGGAGTATTACGATTTTTCTGCGGGCTTCGTGATGATGTGAGCGCAGGTGAAGCCTCTTTTCCAGCTTCTTTTTGAGGGAATCCATTGCAGAAAATAAATCAAATATTATTATCAAAGTGCTAGCTAAAGTCTGCCAAAGGAAAAGTTATTTCATCGCTTATATGAGATATCTTTGAGATGATACAAGTAAGCCCCAAATTGCGCTGAAATGTAGGCGCATATACGTTTAGCAATGAGCAGAGGAGGTGAAAATGTACTTTTTCTTTGGTTGCTCAGTTCGTCGTAATGACGTTAATGGCTGCAGTGAAAAGGTAGGAAAGGACCCCCGTCGACTGGCTGATAAACTTTTCTGTTGTTTATTGTGCTGATCTGTCAAGAAAATGCAGTAGAAAAAGTAAGAAACATATTCTGCTGCGGCTTGCAAACCGGTTATCGTCTTTTTTTGTAGTGACAAAAACATCACTGGTACGCGGCTGAAAACAATCTGTCGATGTTAGCGAAATTGAATGATTGCATAATAATGGCTCGAGCCACCCGAACCGAAACATGACACTGTAATATAATTAGTCATTTTGCAGTGAAATAGTTTAACAGAAATATGGAAGCCAGAACTCCGATGGAGTTCTTGATTGACTCACAGAACAAGTCTCCAGGTTAAAGGAACCATGGAACAGTGTATGTGGAATACCTAGCGTTTAGGTTGAGCTCAAAATGGATTTCCAAATCGTCAGTTAAAGTCCATTTTCCCGATATCTCGTTGTAGATTTTTCAACGGGAAAATACATTATTATCTAGCATTAACTTTAGAAGTAATATGAATTTTACTGACAATTCATTCATATTCTGGTAGTTTGTTTTTTAAAAATGTGAGTTTTCCAGCTATCTTTATAGACAGATGTAATAATAATATAAGCATGTAATGAAACAGTTGCTGTATTGCATTGTGAACCCGACTCCTTTTCAGAAGCTCAACACGAATTCTGAAAGAAACTTCAATATAAATTATATTACCAAAATGTTCTTAGAGACTTGCGATCACTGCGGTAAGATTTTAAGCAGACCAAAAGAACACAGAATATTTTTCAGGAAAGATGTGCAAGTTATGTCGTTCTCGGTTGATGCGACACAATTACCAAACACATCTCGATGTTAATACGGACGAGCAGAATTTGAGCTTGAAAGAGGAGTAACCGGTGCAGTATGACTTGATAACGCCATGTGAAATTTATCGGTTTTTCAACTAATAACACAGGACGTTGGACCTTTGACGAGTAATCCGATGAGAGTCCGTTATCTTTGTTTACACGCCGATGAAACAGACACAACTACCGTTACTGTCTGTATTCACCACGTTGATGACCACCTCACCTGCAATCACAGTACAGCCACATATTTTGCCTTTCTCCACTTTTCATATAATAACAATAACCGGGGAAAGTTCACATTCTCTAGACATCGTAAATCCATCTTTTATAATTTAAAGCCATTTTAAAGCCTTTACTCGCTATAACCGACTTTTAAGAAAATGTCTCGAATAGGTAGAGTTCAGTCTCTAAAATCGCCACGAGACAAAATCCTCCCAAGGAACGTCGTCCCACCTGATCAACCTGACGCTCATCCACCACCAACCACAAAGTCCTCTTTCAGCAATTTTTTTCGCCGCTCCAAAGAAGTCAAGTCCTCAGAGGACGAAGAAAAGCGACAAGATGAGGGAAACGACAGACGCGGTTCCTCCACTTCAACCGGCATGCCCCGTGACCCTCCTCCCAGTCGACTGACGGTCCCACGTGATTCCCTCATTATCAATGCTCCGGATTCGCAGCGGCGCTACTTTATGGGCCACCAAAGTCGAGGAGTCGCGGTGATAATAAATAATAAAAAATTCGAACGCTCTTTGAAGCAGGCGGAACGCGTTGGAACGGACGTGGACGCAGACGCGCTGGAAGAGGTATTTTTGAATTTGGGATTCACTAGACCCAACATTCACCGCTACAATGACGTGCCCCATCGCCATATGCTTCGACTGATGGATCATTACGCTTGTAAGACGGATTATGAGGAGATGGACTGCTTTTTTTGCGTCCTTCTCAGCCACGGAACTGAAGGCGGAGTCATTTTCGGGTAGGGAAGAGGCAACCTCAACTATTCTCAAGACATTTTATGCGCTCAATTATTATTTATAAACTTATATTTCGCATTATAAGCTACTTAATATTAGTTTGTGTGTTAGATTTATAAATACACAAGTTTTTTACATTATATTTGTATGCTGTAAGCTTTAGCTTTAAAATAGGCTACGGTAGGCACTTAACTAACTATTTCAAGCTTATCTTCTGCACTGAATTCCTTTTGCAAGATTTATACCAGTATTATAATATTTAAATTAATACTGGTTTTCATGTTATATCTATATGCATATAAGTTTATTATATTTTCAAGTTGTAAGCTTTTGCTGTCTTACTAATAAAACATTAATATTAGCTTGTGTGTTTGTTATATCTATAAATATATAATTTTATTATATTTTTAAGTTGTAGGCTTTTATTGACTTGCAATTTTGGATATTACTGAATTAATTTTTAGGTTGAGATAATTCCGAGTTTGAGACATCGCAAGACATTTCATAATAAACTATCTTATATTTCGCTACAGATACGACGGGAAAACAACGCTCGATGTTCTTTTGGACCCTTTCAAGCGACAACCGCATCCCACTCTAATCGGCAAACCCAAGATCTTTCTCATTCAAGCCTGTCGTGGCGATCAGTTTGAGAACGGAGTTCTTCTTCGCGATTCTGTTGAGGCTGACGGTCCGGCTATCCGCATCCCGCTGGAATCGGATTTTATTTACGCCTACTCAACCGTACCGGGCTACTTTTCGTGGCGCAACGCGGCCAAGGGGTCGTGGTTCATCGAGGCGTTCGCGAAGAACGTGAAAAAGTACAGGCAGGAACCAGAAATGGATCTGATTCGGCTGTTGACCCGGGTCAATTATGATGTGGCCTATGACTATCAGTCCAATGTTCCGCTTGTAGAGAGGATGCATTTGAAGAAACAGATGCCGAGTATTGTTTCAATGTTGACTAAGGAATTGTACTTTTTTTGAACTCTTCAGGCTTTGCTGTGATAAATGAGCGGCAGCTAATGAACGTTTTAACTGATCAGGAAGAAACAAAAAAGGAATAAAACTGCAGCGGAACACAACGTGTTTCCGGACGCTCTTTTAACAAAATATAATGAGCCGGAATTGAGCCAATAAACTAGCTTAACGAAATCACACAGTTAAGAGGGACAAAAATACAACAAATTTCTAGCGATAATTGTGAAGGATTTAAGTTCACAAATATTCAGCAGAATTGGTAGCAGTAATAATCCACTTCTTAATTATTGCGATCTCCTTCTTGCGGGCATCTACTACCGATTGGGGATCGTCTGGATGAGACGCACGCAAGTCCAAATGATGAGCAGCATCGTCAATCAAAATAACTTTAATGCGTTTTGACGGAGCCTTAATTACTCCACCGCCTGACCAAGGATCAAGTTTTCCTATCGAGCATAAAGTGTTAGAACGCCTCTTAGATTGTGAACATAGGTATATAGAAAGCACTAGTACAGGCACAATTACAGACACAGACATAGATAAAAACAAAGACACCGGCAAATATATAGACACAGACACAGACACAGACACAGACACAGACACAGACACAAACACAAACACAGACACAGACACAGACACAGGCACAGACACAGGCACAGACACAGGCACAGACACAGGCACAGATACAGACAGACTTATCTACTTAGTCAGCCAAGACATAAGAATTACGATGTTAGAGAAGCCTAATTGATAATTTTAGTGTTCTTACCGTTCGAAAAAATAATATTGCTATGAGCTACTAGATCCCGTCCACCGTACTCCCGGATAGCCAAAGACGGATCTGGTTTGACTGCAAAGTTCTTATGGCATTCTCGGTTGTACTCGGAAATGTTCCATGGGCGATAGTAAAACATGTCAGTTTTCCCGTCCGTGCAGTCCGGCATGACCAGCTCCGAACAGGCTTGATAGTCCCATTGTGTGTCACCCAAAGCGGTTCCGGTGGAAGAGTCCGAGATGTTGAAGCAGTCTTTGACTTGACCAGTGTAGTTGTAATAGACAGAAATGCCTTTGTATACAGCGATCAGGAGGTCCCGGTCGGTTTTAAAACTACGCAGGTCGCTGAGGTGTTGGCAGGCGGCTTTTACTGGCCAGCCAGGCATTGGCTTGAGAAATTCGGTTGGATAAGGATAGTCCGTCATTGCCTAATAACATTTTTCTGTTTACAGCGGTTTCTGTCCATGACTGCATCTTCGTTCTGTGTCTGTGTCTGTGTCTGTGTCTGTGTCTGTGTCTGTGTCTGTGTCTGTGTCTGTGTCTGTGTCTGTGTTGTGTCTGTCTATTTTTGTTTTCAATGTTAGTTGAACTTCAGACTGACCATATACGTCCAGCCGGAGAAGAGCCACAATCGAAAGTCCGCCAGTTTCACTTTCCGATCGTCCAGAATCTGACACACTCTAAAGTTATCCTTCAACCAGTCCCTGCCTGCTTGATCCTTCCAAAAGTCCTCCATAATTGCCCACGACCGCCGAATCGTATCCACGCACACCGGAGATGCCATTTTGTAATCCTGCGTTGCAATCTTCGCAAAAGTGTTGCATGGAATCTGATTTCCAAACTGGAGAATCGGAGCAGAGCTGGAGAGTGCTCCAATGACTGTGGCCGGATACTTCATCCGCATCCAGGCAGCCAGCATGCCTCCGTAACTGCCGCCGACAGCCACTACCGGTGATTGTTTCAGTCCGGGAATAGTTCGTTTTAAATGGTGGATGATGTAGTTGTAGTCGGCTAAGGCTTGGGTCGATGTCAGCCAGGGCAGCGTAGTAGAATTGAGCGTTTTGCCGTCAAACGGGATAGACTGGCCGTAGTAGCGGTGCTCAGCGAATACGATCATGGCATTCAGTTGGGGAGCCATTTCGAAGAGGAATCCCGTATTGTTAACAAACAACATTATATCGCCTAATGATATCAAGATAATTTTGTAGGAAATAAGTAATTACTTGTCTCACTTGAGCTAGAGATTTAGTTAAGCAGATGTATATATAACATACCCTCATTTCCTGTATAGAAAAGAAGCGGGCCTCCACTGGACCAATGCTCCTGGCAAATGACGTAGCGTTGGCGGAAAGTGTCATTTCTTGCGAAACTACGCAGACAAACATTTGGAAAACTATATTGATTTCTTTTGTTGAAACCTTAATCATCATCAGAGATGTCTTTGTTCTGGAGATGCTGTCATACCTAAAGTGATCCAATTTCTGAGTGAAATGTTTCACATCGCATAGGGAGTTTTTGGCCTTGAGATCGCGACCTTGGACTTTGGAGATTAGTCCACCAGGCCATGCGCAAAATACCCCGAGGTGCAGGAATAACGAAAGGAAACTATAAAGGCTCCTGCCCATTATTATGACGGAGGGAAAACGTATTAGTATAGGAAATGCCCGATCGCTTTGAATGCAACATTAAATCATCCGAGTTTAGAATTTTAAAGGTCTGAGAAACAAAGAGAGATTTAGAGGAAAAGTTGGCTTTAATGTCAACGAGGTTGTAATGAGAGAGACTGTCTTGTGTTTAGAACATACAAATACGTTGCTTGTGAATAGTTTGATGTGGATAGTAGGTCGATTGCATCGTTCGATAAGGACCTCGTCGAGGTCATGATCCGACGGGAGCGAAGGTCGCCGCGTTAAGGGACCGGAGGAGGGGCTAGGAAGAGATACTGCCTCTGTCCACTTGCAAGGTTTTGACGTTGGGAGGCGTTGTCTTTGCAGTTGGGATAAACGAGCTCGTTCGGAAGCTGGAGGTCGTGCGGTCCAGTTATCAGCGAGAACTTACTTTATTTTGATTAAAATTATTTTGGTCGCCATGGAAGCTATCACTTTTGTGTGCACTGGTCGATTACCCTGTATGTTTTGCGCATTCACATGGTTAAGACGACAGCTCCGTCCGTTCATTTCAGATACACGTTTCGGATGCACCTGATTAATTTCAAATTAAACTATCAAGGGAAGTGCGCAATAAATAAATAATTAATTGAAACCAAACCAAAAGAAAAACCAAGTCAAATTTAAATATCTTGCGAACGGAGTTTGTATTTTAAAAAAGCGTGCTAGACAGTTTATTTTTGATTTATCAGTTAATAGATGGGCTTTCTAAGGAAGGAGAAAATTATGCAGACAAACACTGAGCTCAAAATTTAGTTAGTCAATCAGATGGCTCGAAAAGGGAAAGTTTTTTGTCGGGCAAATTGCTGTGGTAAAGTTATAAATAAATGTCAGAGTCTCTGACTCGCGGTTGGACGACGTTCCCTACTAACACTAAATTATTGATTGAAGAATAATAATTTGTAAGTCACAGCGCTGTTGGTGTAAATCTTGTGCACGGTTATTTACGGGGAATGTGCCATCCTCGTCGATCGGGGGAACATATATATAGACACTTGCAATACGTGCCAGATACACTTCGATCGACACATAAACCCGCGCTTACCTTTACGGAAACTCTATTGCGCCGACGAAGGTCTGACGATCGACTCAGTCAACACTGCCGGCGACAAACATTTTTATAGCCGTATCGAAATGAAGATCAAACGCAGCCTTTACTACCGCTCTAATTGCCGTCAGCGTGTCTGTATCTAAGACACTCCAGGGCCTGCGCAACACATGAAATGAAACGGAAAGAAAATGAACGAAAGCTTCGTGCAAGACCTCGAATGATACTATCTTTGGGTGAAACCGATGTTGGTGATTTTTTGTTAGAGTTCCCTCTGTAAAATGGAAGTAACGCCTGCTCCAAACGGCGGATTCGGTTGGATTGTGGTGTTTGCGGCTTTTATGCAGCATGTCCTGTCGCTCGGTGTGGCCTACACTCTCGGCATCTACTATAAACCCTTCCTGGAAGTCTTTCCCGTTCTCCCCTCCACTGCAGCATGGGTCGCTGCCCTGCATCTCGGCATTCTCTTTGGCATCGGTTTGTTTTTGCACATGTTATTTTTCAACAAACCTCCTGTTTGAGTAGTTTATTCTCATTCTTACACATTATGTTCCTTCTTTGTTCCTTTTATCAGGACCGGTCGCGGGATGGTTGATGGGCAAAATCGGCACTTCCGGGGTTTCCTTCGCAGGCAGCCTCATTGCGGGGTTGGGATGCATTGGAGCTGCATTTGCAACTTCCATTTATGTTGTCATCGTCTGTCTTGGTCTTATATCCGGTAATACTGACACACACTTCCAGTTCCAGACGCCTTATCGATTAGTCTGTTTCACCTTGAAATCGGTTCGATATTCAGGTATCGGAACAGGCTTCATGTTCATCTCGTCAGTGACTGCGGTTAGCCGGTGGTTCGATACGAGACGAGCGCTGGCCACTGGTCTGGCTGTTTCCGGAGCTGGCTTTGGGATCTTCTTGTTCGCACCTCTCGTTCGGCTAATGTTAAGCCATTATGGACGAGAAGGCGCTCTACTTATTGGTTCGTTCACGCATCTCTGGAGAACTTTTTACCATCACTTCATCCATTTGTGTCTGTGTCTATGCCTGTCTATGCCTGTGTTTGTGTTTGTGTCTGTGTTTGTGATGTGTCTTTGTTTATGATGTGTCTGTGTCTGTGATTGTTTGTGATCATCCCCGTGCTTCTGTCTGTGTTGGTGTCTTTGGGTTCTTTCATTGCCTGTGCTTGTATCTGCGTCTTTTTACTTGATCCGTATAATTTTGTGCCTATTGCTAGTATATTGAGAGTTCTTGACCAAATCAACATCATTACATGTGTTGTCCAATACTGTCTACACCAGTTTTTATATGCTTTGAGTTCGTGATTGAACCTTTTTGCGCTACTTTTGAACAGAGGGTGGCCTGGCATTTCAAGGTTGTGTCTTTGCTCTACTCTTACGCCCTCTCCCGAGACGGAGCTTACGCCCTGTGGCCTATGCGGCAAAGGTACGGTAGTACAGTATACAGTAGTGTGCAACCAGTTCCTGTTCCGGTAGAAAATCGCCATTTTAATAAAACTGATTTATACAGAAAAGTAGTTTGACCCTACAACTGCGGGAAGATCGTCCGAATAAACTGGCAATATTCGACGATGAGCAGGAAGAAAGTATTCCACTTGGTGCGGCGAGGCGATTTAGCATCACGGAAAACGGAGATGTTCCCCAACCGAGGACCGAAAAGAAGCAAAACATGGGTGACATAGTGCGCAACTGGATGTTCTGGGTGTTTGGATTCAGTCAGTTCTTGACATTCCTTTCAGCCAGTGGTCCCCTTGTTTTTCTATACAATCGAGCGGTCAACGATTTGTCTGTCGAAGTTATGCAGGCGGCTTATATAATTTCCATTATGGGCATCGCCAACACGGCAGGACGACTTGTATTTGGAGCTTTAGGAAATATTTTTCCAAGGAGTCGGTTGTTCTTGCTCAGTGGAGCCATCATGACGTATGGTCTTGCCACGGCAATCAGCACGTTAGGAACCTCGTTTGTTTCAGTCGCCCTATATGCCGTTGTCTTCGGAGCAGGTTACGGTGAGTCTGTGAGTCATTGCCTAACGGCGCTCCATTAAGATAATAATTTTTTCAAACATAAGTACGCAGGCAGCCTGAGGCGCAGGCAGGCAAGTAGGCAAACAGTTAAGCAGGCAAGCAGGCAAACAGGCAGGCATGGAGGCATGGAGGCATGGAGGCACGTAGGCTTGCAGACAGGCCAGCAAGCAGACAGACAGACAGTTATCTTAGTAAGTGTTGTTTGGATTTTTAGGATGTATGTTCGCTCTGACGACCGTGGTTCTAGTCGATCATTTTGGTATCGAATTGTTTGGCCCGATTTACGGCAACATCGGAATATTCCGCGGATTCGCCTGTATTATTGGCCCACCGTTCGCCGGTAAGTTTTTTGTGAACTACAGCTTCCAACGTATTTCGAGCGATTTCTGTTCCTTTTTAGGCTGGCTTATCTCAGTGACTGGCGCTAACCATACCATCCTATTCATCCTAAAAGGATCCCTGGGTTTTTGTGGTGGAGCCGCCCTTCTGCTCATTCCCATAGTCAAAAGGATTCGGTCGTAGAAAGTTCAACTTAAGTTTAAGAGATTGGCTTTTGATTCCCGGAATACGTTCAGCTCAAATAGTGCCTAGCTGCCGGGTTTATATTTCTGTTCCCCAACCCAAGCAAGTGTTCACATTAAAGACGAGCATGTCTTTATGCAAAACTATGATTTCGGCGTCGGTGTGAACGCTTTAAAATGAGAAACTGTTTGCAAACCAAACCCTTTCAAGGATCGTGGAAAGCCGAATTAATCCACAACTTTGTTCGGTCTACGTGGAACTCGGTCGGTGCTTTCTCACGCCTTGAAGGCAACTATGCGTAAGTGCAAGTTCAGATTTATATAATAATCTAACATTAACGCCGGGAGGATGTCGAAACTATCGGTGATATGATGATCCCGACGTGGTCTCTCCAGGCATGGAGAGACCAATTGAGTAAATTAATCCGGTAATTGACGGACACGACGTCAACTTTTGCGTCGGTTTCATATGTTACACACACACTGCAGCACCTTCGGCTGTTTTTTGCCTGAACTCTCAGGCATGATGTGCGTGCCATAAGCACAAAACTGGGTGCATTTCTCTGGAGCTTTGGAATAATAACGGGCTGGGTACATATGTGTTTATATCTACCTACAAATTCAAATAATTTGGGTCACTTTTCTTCCCATTCTCGGGCATCAATTTCCGCTTTAAATTTTCATTAATTTTTCCGAATATTTTTCACTTGACTAGATAACCATGATATTGTCCAATGGTTTTTGCTCGGCTTTAGCTTTTAGCTTATTGTTCTTCCTACTCATTGGCATGCTTCCATCTTCCCGCGGGTTCGCACTCCGGCTCTACGCTTCCTCGCCCGGTAGTGGCGACCCTTCGTTCCCCTGGAATCGTGGCAGTGGTGCCATGGCCGCTCCGGAAAGGGCAAGGAACTTTGCAACCTTCATCCCTCCGGCCGTGAATGAAGCCAACCAACCATCCAGCCCTTCGCCAGTGTCGTGGTCGTGGCTTCCGAAGCCGGGTTTGATGGGAAGCCCGTCGTACCCGATGAGCCAGGCCAATCGACGGTGCATTTCTTATGAGACTTGTAGGAACCTCCTGATTCGGTACCTTCAGGCAAGGGTCCCGGCGGGGAACGGGGTGCTGTCTCGTCTACGACCAAATATGTCGAGAGAGGTGATGGCCAGTCCGCAGCTGCGATCCGTCGGCAATATGATTGTTGTCAGTCCCAGGTCAAGCCCTGCATCGTAGTGCTTTTTATATTGTTATAGTCTAGATCCGAGACTGGCAGAATTTTGCAGTGATCGCGTGAATTTCCTTCGTTAACCTTTTATCCTTTCGTATGTATTTTATGTATTTGAAATAGTTATTCCACACATTTTTCTGGCGCAACCGACTGAACAGGAGACGACCTTTTCCGCGAACGAATAAACATTTATTTTTCGTTAGAACGTGGGAATACGCGCTTTCAATCGGGTCTACTTCAAAGCGTTAAAAAGGAGGTTATCCCATCCTAGACCAAATTATATTCGTTTGTGGCAGGTAGATCAATTTGATAGTTTAAGCTTAACGGTTAGCTTAATCGTGGAGTTAAACCTCAATTGATGTAGTCAGTTCAATTTTACTGGGCAGATAATATATAACTTGACATCTGTCTAAAACAATAATGAAACTGTTTAACTGAAAATCGCTTTTGATCCGTTAGTTTACGGTTCTTGTGTTGTTTTAGATTAACAATAAAAATATATTTAAAACATATTTTGTTTGGCAAATAATCTTCATTAAATAAATCTTCAGATTAGCTGAATTTGAGAAATATCATTTGATTAACATTCTGATCACACCGTGCGGATAAATTTTGTACGCATACACTCTAACACGGCGGTTATTAACCCTCTGAGTGCCGGTCAGCTTACACTGGCTTAATTCTTCCTTCAAACTCCATTTGCTCATCGAGCATTTGCACTTTTTTGATACGGTTTTTTGCTTTGATCCTCTAACAAAACCGTAAAATATAAAGTAAAAACAACTTTTGAAAAAAACTTTCGGAAGTGGTGAGAACTCATTAAGCCAAACTTGGCTTAAACTTAAATGGCATGCATACTAACTTGCGTTGCGTGCTGAAAAAAAAATTCCGGGCTTCGAAATTAAAAATGGTCCTAGCCAACGACCATACCGACGAAATACAGTTGAAAATGAAATAAACAAGCAATCGAGAGCGGAATGAAAAAACTGAACTCACTAGGAAGATGTTTTGATTCCCTATTGGCAAAATGTCAGCTGTTGTCAGGTTGTTGTGTGGAGGCGCAACAGCGCCGCCTGGCGGTACGGCACTAACCGAGCAGGGAAAGTGCCAAATGAACCCTAGTCATGTCCACCATTCAAGTTAGGTACTTTCCCTATTTAAGCCAACTTTGGCTGACCCAGCACTACCCGTATACCTAAAACACCCGGCAACCAGAGGGTTAAGTGAACTCAGTAAAACAAATGATGAGTCAATAGAGGTCTCGAGGAGACTTTATTTCTGCTGTACCATACGATGGATATTGCCGGAGGTGGGACCGGGAAAACCGGTAATCATTAACTCCACCAGTTGAATGTTATGTGGGACCCGGAAGCAAGACATCATGCAAACGTCTCACTTTCTCGAAAAACAATCCGTTCTATGCAGTTGATACGACCGCGGCTTTACCACGAGCTTTGACACTACAAAAATATATAACCTTCGTTATTATGGCTCGCCGGAATACTATGCTCCCTCTTTTATTCTCATCGCTAATCGTTGCTGCTTTATTTTTATCCTCTTTGGCAGATGATTCCAAATCTGACAGCTCACGTAAGTTATCTTCCAACTACTGCGTATTTCTCCGCAAAATTATCGATATAATTTGCTATACTTTTCAATATTTATTCTCTATGATTAAATCATTACTGTAAATTAGTACTAACTTTTGTCCCCCCCCCCAGGTTAATTTAATAACCGTTGTGTCAGAGCGTATACGCATAATTGTGCCAGGTAAAAGACGTAAAAAAGCAACACAAAAACCAAGCTTTAATAATAACAAATAATTAAGAATAAAGAAAGGAAATAAAGTAATACAGTAAAAAAAATAATCAATAGTAACAGATTTAATATGCAACATCATTTTTCATTGCTGTTCAATTTATGTTATTGTTTTTACTTTTAATTAGAGTTATCAGGACGCCATCGGAATAAACCGGTAGACTGTCAGCAACTTGCCAAGCTAACCGCCACTGAAAATACCACATGGATCCCCGCGTGTGACCCTAAAAACAACACTCTCCAACGCATACAAACCCTCAAAAGCGGGCAAAAGTTCTGCGTTGACATCTACACCACCGGAGTGTTGGTCGGCCCGACCGACGGTCCCATATCCTGCGAGTGTGCCACCCAGGCCAAGCGAGCTCGTCTTCGGAGTCTCCATGCCGCCAGAACGAAGGCCACTGGTGATTCAGCCGTCAGTTACATCCCGCAATGTGATCAGGAAACGGGGAGCTTCATAGCGACCCAGTGCGACCTTTCCGTCGGGCAGTGTTGGTGCGTGCAGAATGACGGCACACAGGTTGGGAACAAGTGGACGACCAAGGACTTTCCGACCACCGAAACGCCCGTCAAACATGTCTCGGGGACCGCCCATGCTTCCACCGGTTCTACGTGCCGTGTTCCGGATAAGATGTTTGGTTGACAGTCCGTTCGTTTTATCGAAAGCCTAGACTTCTCATTTTCACGTGTAATGCTACATTACACCACAACAAACAAGCAATGGTTCGTGTTATGAGCTGGCCATCTCCTTTTATATATGTTCCGTCTGGAAATGGTTCTCACTTTCGAAATCTGAATGAAAATGGGCCGAATGGAGAATGGACGGATAAAAACCCGAGAGTGACACATTACTTACTTAATTTACTTGATTTAACAACTGGAGAATTTCTGCTTTTTTCCTCAGACGGACCAGAGTTTTTGTTATAGTAGTAACTAAAGGGGAATCCAGCGCTTGTTTTAGTCCAAATTTTATGACAGGCCCCCGAGTTTTTTATTTTTTTCAAATAAGTCATGTGACGGCACTAGGGTTGTTCATCTTAGAGCCGACTCCAGAGTTGCCGGAGTCAATCGATCGACGACTCTAGCGACTTCCGGAGTCGAACTTCTGATATAATCTACGTAGGGGTCCGACTCTGGAGTCGCCAACTCCGATCTGAACTTCACCCCGCTTCTCGATATTGTATCCAAAATGTA
>LRSR01007845.1:0-12232 GCA_001579985.1 Hypsibius dujardini
CTGCCAGTCTGCCTGCCTGCTTGTTTGCCTGTTAGCTTGCTGAATAGCTTGCCTATTTGTCGGTGTGTCTGAACCGAACCCACATACTGTAGATCTTACATAAAAATACCATAACGAAGACAAAATGACATACCATAACGAAGACAAACTCACATACTGTAGATCTTCACATGCAAATACCATAACGAAGACAAATAATTGGCCCATGGCGTTTTTATGGGAATCGGAATTCATTTATTAGCAGGTATTTAGGCGGACAGGTCGTGACTCGTGATATAGCTATTTAAGCCTTGACGGCTGGTTTAAATCATAAAAATTTCCGTCGAATCCTCAGATGCGTGACTTGAGTCCGTTACTGTTACTTAGTAAAATTAAAATTAGCTTTATACAGCTATACTTTTCCAGGAACAGACTCTAGACAGTCAGCATATCCGAGTCAGGGGCCGGAAGTACTTCTCACGCTATACACGCCCTTGCTTCGACACATACAGAGAGAGAGAGAGAGAGAAACACAGACACAGACACAGACACAGACACAGACATAGACACAGACATAGACACACAGACACAGACACAGACACAGACACAGACACAGACACAGACACAGACACAGACACAGACACAGATCAGTTTCATAATTTGGCTTCAAATTTAATTAAAGTAAAATTAAAGAGCTCAAAACTGTAAATCAATTTGCAATAAAATTTAATTAACTTTAAGAGACCACACAATGTGAAGCATAATCGATCTTTTTACGGAGACTGTAAATAGTTTCATGCGTAATAATATTATCCATTTTATTATTTCTATATTGATTTCAGTTAAATAGAGAAAATCAATGCTCGAGAGTTGTCCAACTCGAGGGCGGCGATAAACGCGCAAATATCGGATGTGCGATTACAGGCTCGCGGCTTTGTGATCTCTCGATCGTAATTGAAGTTTTTTTTCCCCCCGATCTTCAATCGTAGATTTGCGGGATCATTTGGCGTCTCTCTTGTGGTCTGGCGAACTTTTCTGGAATTGGCGCTAAATTAATTTTCCTATCGTGCTGTACGTGTGTGTGTGTACGCAGAGGGCTTGTAAATCGGGAGATCACATCGCCCGGCCTTCTTGCGGCTTCTGCGCGGACTAATGCATCTTTTCATCACTCTTCTTGACATCGTGAGGTCACAAAATGGAGATCTCGTGAGCACGTCATCACATTCATAAGATTGTCGCCAGATTTAACGATCACAGATCAGATGGATAACATTCCAAAATACTCAGACACACAGACACACAGACACACAGACACACAGACACACAGACACACAGACACACAGACACACAGACACACAGACACACAGACACACAGACACACAGACACACAGACAATAGACAGACAGACAGACACATAGACACATAGACAGGCAGGCAGACAGACAGACAGACAGATCCGGAGAGGCCTACCTGACAGAATAGGACCGCACGACACATTAGACTTCCCAGGAACCAGGTCTCCGTGACATCCCACAGAATGGTCGGCGGCAGGCAGATGATGAGGACAAGGAAATCAGCCAGCGATAAGTTGACAATAAAGTGGTTTGTCACGCTCCTCATCGAGGGGTTCCGTATCACCGACATGATCACCAAAATATTCCCCACGGTGCCGACGAAGAAGATAATGGAGCTCAGCACGATGAGGAACCACTCGAAGCCGGAGGGGAAGATGTAGGCCTCAATGAACTCCATGTAGTCCGCGTCGGACAGGCAGTAGGTGTTGGTGCAGTTGCCCAGGTCGGAGGTGTTAAGCGGGGCGTCGCCATTGTCAACCGCATCACCACCCGTTGATGTCTCGGTCAACATTTCCTCCAGCTCCCCGATGTCCATGCCCCTTCTTTTCGACTAATTCACCCACACCAATAGGTCAGACATTTAATTCCCGGTTTCGGAGGCAAAACACTTATGGCTATAATTTTGGGTGGCAGAGTTCGAGCCATCAGGGTGGTCTGAGTTTGAGCCACTTTTGGACCCGCGGAAAAAAATTAGATTGAGCACGCTGCTTTTAATTCCGCCAAAATAAATAAGTTTAATCAATCAATCAATCAATCAATCAATTGAGTAAAGACTGCATGGTCAGCTGCGGTCAGCTGCGCGGTGACTTAATTCGGCTCGAACTCGGACCACCATTTTTGGCTGAAAGTCTGCCACCCACAATTTTTAGTTACAGAGATCAAAATTAAAATAAAAAATCAAAGTTCTTAATCCTTAGAATCCTGTCTGAAAATCCTCAGACAGTCAATTTTTATCTATGTAAAAAGTCAGTTGATTGATTGATTAATCCTTGTCGTCTCTACCTTCAAAGCGCAGACACGTCAGTTTGATCACACGGATGCGTGATTAAGTGATTAAGTGATTAAATGATGCTGCAGGTGGCGCTGCAGGAATTCCATGATAAAAACAGCGAGAACTCGCAGAAAGCAAAAAATTCCAGCTGCACCAGAAGTGAGACGAATAAGTCAGGAAACTCTTTAGCAGCAGCGTAGATGATCGAGATGATTGAGGGAGGAGGGAGGAGAGGGAAAGTTTCGGGTGATCCAGATAAGGTGACAGGTCAAGAAAGCGGGAATGACGACAAGCCCTTTTTTTCATCAAGAGCTCGCTCCTCGATTGCGAGAGATCCGACGACAGAGCCACTCAGGAACGTATTACGCCTGAGTGTCAGCGGCATATGCAAAACTGCAGAGATTATTATTGCGAATCACTTGTCAGACGGGATGAGGGGAAGGAAAGGCAATGGGATGGTCTCTCTACATCAGAACACGCGTACACACAAACGGACAAAATGCTTGACTAACCGAGTCAGGCCATTTACCTCGTTTGCCACATAGCTGCTACATACCAATCGAGTTTAATGGCTTGACTCGGTTAGTCAAGTATTCTCTCCACGTGTGTGTATGTGGTACTTAGTGCGTACGACACAGACAAAATGCTTGGCTAACCGAGTCAGACTATTTACCTCGTTTGCCACACAGCTGCTATATACCAATCGAGTTTAATGGCTAAACTCGGTTAGTCAAGTATTCTCTCCACGTGTGTATATGTGGTACCTAGTACGTACGACACAGACAAAATGCTTGGCTAACCGAGTCAGACTATTTAGCTCGTTTGACACACAGCTGCTATATACCAATCGAGTTTAATGGCTTGACTCGGTTAGTCAAGTATTCTCTCCACGTGTGTGTATGTGGTACTTAGTACGTACGACACAGACAAAATGCTTGGCTAACCGAGTCAAGCTATTTACCTCGTTTGTCACACAGCTGCTATATACCAATCGAGTTAAATGGCTTAACTCGGTTAGTCAAGTATTTTCTCTACGTGTGTGTATATGGTACTTAGTACGTACGTACTTTGAGCTACTGTTGCGCGGGTGTTAATTTAGGCCTAGGCGATTCCGACGAATGCGTCAGGGTACGTTGTAGAGTACTATCTCCCTACAAGAGGGAGAGGCAACCAATCGATTAGAGATGATGGTACCCTGAGAGTGTTTGAGGGGAGAGTCCCGTGTAATAAATGATGATAATGATAATATATAAAAAAGGCAAACATATATATAGTAAAGGACATCTGCTGCCTGCGTCTGCTGCTGCTGAGCGGGACGTACGGTTGATCCCCTGTCAACGGCCACCTCAAATGACACTTGACACCTCCTCCGATTCTCCTCTTTCTTCGCACAGATGAAATTACGAGCTGACTCTGACAGATTTGAGGTCGCATGGCAAAAATCGACAGACAGACAGACAGACTTTCAGACATGGATTCACTTTAGTGGCTTCTAAGGGAGATCGAGTCATCACGTGTCTGTGATGGGCGGGAGGGTGTGTTTTGAAAAAAATGGTGAGACAAACGCAGACACATACACACATACAGATACGCAGACACAGACACAGACACAGACACAGACACAGACACAGACACAAACACAGACACAGACACAGACACAGACACAGACACAGACTCAGACACAGACTCAGACTCCCGCAGGGGCTTCAGGCGGAGGCACTGATCTCGCAAAGACAAACATCTGGAACATGCCGGAATGCGTTGCGTTGCGTACTTACTACGATCTTCCAGACAACAATATGACATTCAAGTCCCTGATGCATTTATCGGTGTATACGGATTCGGTTCTTCTCGCTCTATGCTACAGTCTGTGATCAGCGGGACCGTGGACCTTCTTGCCTTCATAAAGAATAAAAAGGCGTAAATAAATAATGGGTCTTAATAACGGGTTGGTCGGACGCACTTGTGTGGAACAGACTAACAACCGACAAATACATTGAGAACGCGGCGGAACAACGGGCAGCAGCATGCAGCATAAATATAGGCAGATCAACGTCAATAGACAGTCTCCGGAGATTCGGAGTGGAGAATTTCCTGAAGCCTAAATTACTCTGCTTTTTTCCATCGACTCCTTCATTGGTACACAGCAGTCCCACTGTACAAAACTCTTGGGACTTTCCAATTACTCTCGGCATGATACGATTACAAGGGCCGCGTGCGGTCGCAGAAAAAAATTAATTTCAATAGCATCGCGACGGCACCAAAAAACGCACCCGCTGAAAAAGGGGCGCGGCAACTCTGGGCATAATCATATTGGATGCGTGATCTAGCAGTCACGAGCAGACCAGATGTAAAAACGATACTGGATCACGAACAAGACACAGACACAGACACCGAAACAGACACGATAGAGGGAGAGGCAGAGGCAGAGGCAGAGACACAGACACAGACACAGACACAGACACCGAAACAGACACAGACACAGACACCGAAACAGACACGATAGAGGCAGAGGCAGAGGCAGAGGCAGAGACACAGACACAGACACAGACACCGAAACAGACACGATAGAGGGAGAGGCAGAGGCAGAGGCAGAGACACAGACACAGACACTCGCACAGACACAGACACAGACACCGAAACAGACACGATAGAGGCAGAGGCAGAGACAGAGACAAAGACACAGACAGACAACTTGTATTGTACAGTGGTCGTACCGAAACTGCAGATAGAAGAGCCCAAACAGCGCAGCAACGAATTTCCCGGAAATGAGCTGCCATTGCGCCACCTAGCGAGTGGTATTTTTATCGTCACATCAGGTGGCGCCACTAGTGATAAAAATGAAAAATAATTAAAGGCCACCTTCCACCTCTCATAAATCTTATTCTGACTGATAGAAAACCAATTTATAATCTGAAAAAAAATATTTTGGAATAGAAATATTATGCTGTAATTTAGTTTTGCTGTTTGAAAACGAGCACCTTTTACTTTTGAAATTTACGAAATGTTTACGCGGGCAAATCCCACCACCGCGTGGTTCCGGGAAGCAGCGCACTGTGATACTAATACTGTATTTTCGCGTTAGACAGGGACAGCGTACGAGCCGTGGAACGTTTAATCGGCCACGCGGCGCTTGTGTTGTATGTACGGTGCACACAGCCGTGCACACGTTCCACTCCAGTACGACTGTCCCTGTCTAACGCGAAAATACAATAGTACTGTTCATTCACTACTAATAGTAGTTCATTCACTATTAGTAGTAGTTCATTCACTTCGGTTCGCGATTGTCACAGCCGCGTGCCAATACGATTACGTCACAGCAGAAAATCAGTTCTTCAACGGAAAAATTTCAAAACTCGCAGAAACTTTTTCCCCGAGGTTCCCTGCGGTCTACTCTTCACACTCTCCCAATTCCGTCAATTTTTTCGATCGTCTCTCCGACCGTTTCCCCCGGGTGAGAGATCCAAATCCACGGCCGATTTCTGCAACGGTCGACTTGATTTTTCCGCTGGAATATTTTCTGTCATTTTTTTCCCATTAAAAAAAATGGACGGCTGATTCCACATCCCCTTTTTCTCCATCTTGCCACCACGGAATCGCCGCCGAAGTAATTTTTTTAAAGAGCCTTGACGAAATCACCGTGATGGATCACGAGGACGAGCTGCAGGAGGGGGAGAATGCCGAGCAGTGGAATTATTTGGACGGGACGCCCGCGAAAAAACCTGAAGAAATTGATGCGCCAGTTCCCCGACCGGGATTCATTGTAAGTCCCCCCCGCCCGATCTCCGCTTGCGCAGCTTTTTGATGGGGAATTCAACTTTTTGTCATGGAAAGCTAATTTTAAAAAGCGGCGGTTAGTCCCCACTTCAGAGGCTCGTTTAGACCTGGGTCAAGGAGATCCCAAACTAAAGTGCCACAAAAGTTCGCCGATTTCTAGGAAATTTTTCTCTCCAAAGATAAAAATGTTATGTGAAAAAACTGTAAGCTAGGATTTGGGGAGTTCGCCTTGTAGCCTTGAAATAGATGGAAAATATCGCTGCCCAAGAACCATCGTTGACTGTTGTTCATTGATTGATTGATTGCTGCTTATATAAAATGTGAATTTTTTCTTATTATTCCGTCTTCGATGACTCTATTAGCTTGAATCATTTTTCAGAGCTCCTTACAGTAGGAGCACTGTGTTTGAGTATAGTGGCCGAAGAAAAAATGTTTAAAAAATTGGATATTTATTTATTTAGTCTTGTTCTAATCAATCAATCAGCCCACCAATCAATCAATCAATCAATCATCTAATCAAATTGCCAGGCCTAGCCGGCCGACCTCCGCCCGCACAGCTTTCTAATCGGCAATTCATTTTTCCATTCGCAGGAACAAACCGTATCGAGTGTGACCAACTTTTTGAACGTGCCGTTCGGTTGGTGGCGAAGGAAGCCATCCGCGGTGTCGATAAGAGCTTCCGCCTCCTCCCGACCACCGATCCCACGACGGAACCATATCACTACCCCGCCGCCGGCTTTGCCGATGAACGGGCCTACTACCCCGGATCACGGGAGACCGCCGAAGCGGCAGCGCGCCGCCGGCGGAGAGTACGGCCGCGCTGCCAGAGAAGAAATCCCACCTAACGTAGATTTCCTGGAGGATGAGCGACCGTCACCGGCATTGTCATCGTCCGCTTCTTATATGACCGAGGATGAGGATTCCGACGCGGAAATGTCCGCCCCGAGCACGTCCACGGGGCAGAGGGGAAGGAAGTTGAATGCGATAGGTGAGGGAAGAACTCTTACAGCCGAGTTGGGCCAGATTTGCGGCCGTTTCAATGTATCACTGGTTGAAGTTGGCTGGGACGACATTTTAAATGGCTCAAAATGCGGTCCTTAAGCTTAAATATAGTAAAATTATTAAACTGAAAATCGTTTAATTAAAATAAAAGCTTATTTTGGCCAATTTTAAGGTACTGTTGAATTAATCTGAAAACACTTAAACTTGAAGATTTTTTCAAAAAGCAAATTCAGAATCTCCCCTCACTATTTTTTTCAGATAGTCCCATATTTATGATGTACAAAAAATATTGTTTCGTCGGTGTGGCACGGGAGAATTTTTTTTTGGCGGAATTTCAAACTTTCAACTTTCAGTGCAAATATCCACTGCAAATCAATGGGTTGATTGATTGATTGATTCGTCCAGCACTCGTTCAGTGCATTTGATTGATTGAGTGTGCTGATTCGGCGTAATTTACAATTCTGGCCAATCAATCGCGTTCTTTTTATTGACTATGCAGGTTCACCATTACAAACATTAAAAAGATTCGTAGTCAATCAATCCATCAATCAAACGATTGACACAGTGCGTAAAACCATTCAATCAATCAATCAGGCAAATTATCACACGCAGTGCGTAAAACCATTCAATCAATCAATCACCCAAACGATCAGAGTCCGTAAAACCATTCAATCGATCAATCATCAGCCAGATAGTTGATCAATTAGTGTTTTTAATTTTTATTTCAAATGAAATTGCCAACAGTATGACCATTTTAAATCAGCGGGCATTTTACTTTATTAACTTAATTTAAGTTCAATCAATCAATCGCCTTAACTTAACAGTGCATCGGATGACCTGAACTTTGTCTTAGTTGGCCATTTTATGGCCCCCTGAAAAATTGGATAATTGCTATGGGTTCTACGATAAATTCTTTATATTTTAGCGTTATTAAACAGAATTTGTTTTTGTATGTGTCGATAATTTTCTTTACGGTTCAGTTCCAGCCCGATCCACTGCTCCACTCCCGAGGACGCCGCTGACGGAGCGACGCGACCTGACGTCCGCACCACCACCGCGTCGGAACAGCCTCCTTCCGCTGATACAGAGCGCCAAGAAGTCGACCGCCGTCGTCGTCCGCCATCCCCTGGAACAGCAGTCCAAATTCACATCCGGTCCGATCACACCGTCCACGGCGTCCCGGAAGCGCAACTTTGACGCCGTCGACATTGACGAGTCGGCCAGCGGAAGCGCGGCTTCCCCCAGTGCCCCGAAACTGTTCTCGACCTTTCCCAAGTCAACGGAGCGGGCGTCCCCGGTCGTCCCGTCACTCGCACGGTTCAGCGCGTTCAAGTCGGTCGCGGCGCCCAGTGTCAGTCAGCGCGCTGCCCCGTACTACGCAACCAAACGGTACCGTATGCTTGCGATCTCAAGGGACCCTTTTCTGCCCTACCCGTAAATGTTAACTAGCTCCCGGGCTGTGCCTATTCAGTCCCGTTCACCTAATTACCGCTGTGGGGAGACATATGCGGAAGAACACGACTGTGCAATCAATCAATCAAGCGCAACGAGCAAGCTGTACGAATCAATCAATCAATCGAGCGAGCACAACGGGTAAGCTGTACGAATCAATCAATCAATCAATTGAGCAGAAGGGATAAGCTGTACGAATCAATCGATGGAGCCCGGGGCTTGATTGTTTGATTGATTGGAGACGTTTCCGGAGTTTCATTTGTTTGATCAAAGGCATAAAGACATGGTTGCGTTTTAATGTTGTGGTTTGATTTGTTAGTGAAATGTGAATTGTGAATTGTGGAAGCCAAAGATATGAATGTAAATGTAAATGCCGTTTTCTCGACGGTGAATTTGATTTTTAGTTTACGCTTTTTGTTGGAAATATGTTTTTACCAGTTAACTTTAGAGTTGTTTGAATTGCATCTTTTGATTTTGTTGAAATTGAAATGGTGTTATTTATGCAACACTAGGTACGACCTGTTGAACCAGAGCTCCTCCGCGTCGACGTCGCGCTCCTCCTCGAGCCGGAGTGTGATGCTGCCGCCGATGGCGCCGTTACCGCCGCTGCTGGCCAAGAAGCCCTACCTGCAGGCCTCGCAGATTCCCATCATCCGTCGGGACGCCGTCAAGCTGGACTATAGTTACGTCGTGCCGGCGATCAAAGCGACGTATTCCACGGCCTCAGGTAGGAGACTGCATTTCGCGAGTGCTGTTCCAATTCTCGTACGAGGTGAAGTCTGTATTTCGGCTCACCCTCAACTTGGTCTGTAAATCGGCTCACTATCCAGTTAGTCGATAAATCGGTTCACCCTCCTGTTGGTCCATAAGTCGGCTCACTTGGGGGGTTTCTCATTGGTGGCAGGTGGTTGATTGGTTGATTTTCGGAAGTGTTATTGTGTACTAGGATATAGTACAGAAAATCAAGCAATCAACCACCTGTTATCAATGAGGAACCCATGAGTGAGCCGATTAACATTTCCGCACTCGCTTCCTCTGTCAGCGGAAGGAACTCTAAAGTTACGTTTTGGCGTTGGTTTCAGGTGGATCGCAGGATTTCATCTTTCAGTCGACGGCGATCGTGCCGTCCGGCGCGGTGAAGAAGGCGCTGGAACGATACGCGCCGCCGAGCGACCGCGATTCCTCTGAGTCGCGGCAGAGTTCGCGGTCCCCGTCGGTGCGACTGTGTCCGCGCTGTGGCATCAGCATTCGGCCCGGCGATCTGCGCTGTGATGTGTGTGAACGGGTGGAGGGCACGACGATGACGCGGGACAGTGGGGATGAGTCTGGGGACTCTGCGGTGGTGGTGTCTGCCACGTTGGTGCGGAAGCCACAACCACCGCGACAAGAGGAGGTCTTCGATGTTGATGATGAGGTATGGAGAGGATGGAGGATTTGAGGCCAACGGCGTGCCAGGGCCACACTGTGAAGGGAGTATTTTCAGGGGTGGGCCGGGAAGAAATGGTCTGTGCCATGATATTGCGTTGATTGATCGATTGATTGATGCATTGATTGGTGTTTTTTCTCACGATGTGGTTGATGACAAGGCAACTTGATCCTTTCGTTGTTTCAGACATGGCGCTGCAGTCTGTGCGACAAGGAAAACACGGCGTCCACTCCATCCTGCAAGTCCTGCGGGCGGGCGAAGAAAGTCGACGGACATCATCGACTGAAGGCGACGCTGCCCACTTCGGAAGCGAGCCTCCGAGCTCCCGCGTCCTCCAGTCAGGTGGGAGCGACAGAGCAACAGGCGGCACCGCCGAAGCCGCGGGTGCTGGAGGATACGCTATCCCGCGGTGGAGAACCGGCAGCCAAGCGAACTCACGTGGAAGCAGAGGAGCAGCCGAAAACCTCGACGACGTCGCCGGTGACTGCGCAGGCAGCGCCGCCGCCGCCGCCAGTCGGGTTCGTTGATATCTGGAGCAAGACCGCCGCCGGCAAGACCTGGTCCTGTCCGACGTGCATGTGCAGCAACCCGGAGAGTTTGGACAAGTGTCCGGCGTGTGAGACGCAGAAGCCGGGGACGGTGGCCAAGCCGAAGGAGAGTTCTCTACCGACCATTTCTTCTTCACTCTTCGGAGGGTTTCAGCCGGCGACGACGGCGACGGCGGTGAGCAAGGCCGACACGGCGGTAGGCGCTTCATCGTCTGGAGGCTTCACATTTGGAGTGGCCAAGCCGAATGACACTGCGGCGACAGGTTTGCCGGCAGTGACGGCGCCGGTGTTTTCGTTTGGCGGCCTGCCGAAGCCGTCGGACGGCCAGGCACCCATCACTTTCACCGGGTTTGGCGGGCTCGGTGGGCAGACAAACGGTAGGTGGGAAAGCAATCAGTCAGACTAGCGCACAGATAAACGGGCCAGGTAGGCAGACAGACATTAGTTAGAGGAACAGACTAGTTGGTGTCAAACAGACAAATAGGCAGGCAGGAAATCAGAGAGACAGACAAGTACGTGTCTAGCCAGTACGTGTTTAGCCAGACAAGTCGATAAGGTGAACTGGTAGGATAGCAGACAGACAGGCAAGTCGATAGTTTGACAAACAGGCAGACAGACAGGTAGCAGGTAGACACATAGGCGGAAAGTCGGGGAGGCAGACGAGTACCCGCTCAGACAGGCAGGCATTTAAATAGACAAACAAGTTACTATAGTAGTAGGCTGGAAGGGAGGCATGATGAGTTATCGCAGAGGACAGACGTTTAATTAGCTGGCAGGTGATGTCACGGGCAGGATCAGTTATTTGTACGTTTCTTTTTTATTATTCCAGGCATAGGCGGATCAACTGCACCGAAACCGGCTGCTTCCACCACCGCTACAGCGACGACTGGTCTCTTCTCCGGCTTGAGCAATGGATCCGTATCGTCTTCTTTCGTGCTACCAACCCCACAGCCGGCGGCCGGATCAGCTCCAGCATCGGGAATCCCTGTCTTTGGCTCACATTCAGCCTCCGCTTCCAATGGTGAGGGCCCATCTTTATGATCACCTTTTTCCAGCGCGTTCATTTCTGATTTGCGCTTTGCATTCTCAGCTGCAACGGGAGCCTTCCGCGGATTCGCATCCAACACCATCATCCCGGTGGCCTCTTCTGCCGGTGCCTCGACGACCGCCGCACCAACTGTCAGCACCTCCTCTTTCGGTTCGGGCATTCCCACATTCGCAGGCGCCACTACAACTGGTACCAAACTTCCTGCCAGTGAGTGTGTTAAACCAAATTGTGTCTTGTGAGGTTCGCCTCTGTTCTCTGTAGTAAAGTTCTTGCCTATCTGTAAAGCGCTTGTCTGTAGACTGCAGATCTCGTTTCGATGTGTAAGCCATCTAACGCGGTGTTGCTATTTCGTGTTCGCCGTAGATTTTTCATTCGGGCAGAGTACCGCGGCAGGAGCCACTGGCGCAGCAGCAGCACCTCCTGCCTTTGGTGGATTCGGCGCTTTGAATGGTGGTGGTGGTGGTGGTGTTGGGGCAGGCGCAGCGCCTGTTTTCAGCTTTGGCGGAGGATTAAACGGATCCTCTACCGCGCCTCAGTCGAACGGCATTCCCGGAAGTACCGGTACGGCGTTTAGGCGTCTGAATTGTTCGATTGAATGAGCCACAAATATGCAGACTAATCGACAGACAGACAGACAGACAGACAGACAGACAG
>LRSR01007846.1:0-56234 GCA_001579985.1 Hypsibius dujardini
CAGACAGGCAGGCAGGCAGGCAGGCAGGCAGGCAGGCAGGCAGGCAGGCAGGCAGGCAGGCAGGCAGGCAGGCAGGCAGGCAGGCAGGCAGGCAGACTGGCAAACAGACAGATAGACAGTCAAATACACTGTGAAACAAACATACAAAGCACAATGACGTAGGCAGACAGGCCGATAAGGAGCCAGATCGGAGTTTATGACTTCTGAAGTGTTATGGTTCAGACAGATAAGATTAATACCATATTTAAATATCAAATTTTTCCCAGGATCGGGCCCAAATGGACAACCATCATCGGCCATCGAAGCTGTGGGAGCTCCCCCCATTGTCCGCAACTGTACAATTCAATTTTCCGCCTTCAATGGGCTTAATTTTACCCACACGACAGGCGCGGCGCAGATTTTAGAATCCAAGTTCCGATGGAACAAAGGTTTGAATAAGGGAAATATTTGGAATCACAAACACACACACATCACCAATAGCGGTGTGTTTATTATTCCATTGAATTGCCTCACCACGGTGCGTCCTTCCCGTTTTAATAGGCCACGGAATTGCGGTGAACTCCACCGACGGCAACGTCACTCTCCGGAACGTCGTCTCGGAATTCAATTCCGCTGATGGAATTTACTACATCTACAATGACACCTTTCTCCAGCTTCCGGACACCTTCTGCACTCGACCGCAGTTGACGTTCAGTCAGTCCTACCCGTTGTATATAGCGGGATTCCAGCTGGCGCGAAACTATTCCAAAAGAGGAGAAGACTGTTCCCAGGTAAAATGCGCAGCGGGCTGGACAATATCCCGCGAATAGGCAACAAACACATTTTTTTACTCTAGATTTAAATAAAAATTCCGGAATTATTCCGGCAAAAGGGTGTAAAAAATGTGTTCATAAATAAAAAAAGTCAGGTCTGTTCTATGAAACAAATAACCTCCGCTGAGCACGTGATGATCGGGGACCTGAGTTTTACAGTGACTCATAGGATAAAACAGCTGTCTTTATCTTAGACTTTTTTCACGTACAGTCTTCACTGCGAAATTTAATTTCATTAAGTCAGATGAAGCACAGTTTTTGATAACAGCTAACTAAACCTCAAAGTTTTCTACTCATTCATAATAAAATAAGAAATCTAAAAAGGAAAGCTCACTTTTTGTTTTAAAACGCTTAATCTCGTTGATAAAATTGGATTACTGCACTATTATTTTGTAGTACGGTACCATCAACTGTTCATTATGGGCAATCAAATAATTTATCACTATCGAAAGCTTCACTGAAATATTAAATATTTCTGAAATATTTTTTAAGCGTTTTGGAAAAACATGGAACTAATGTACTACGAATCAATGGAACATAAAATTAGGGATGAAAAAAAGTAAACAAAAGTAAAGTGAACTAGCTGTTTAGTCAGCTAAAACCTAATTATTGAGGACTTTTAATTTAGTAATTTTTAATAACTGAAACTTTTAATGTAAATGTTACTAGAAATTAATTGTCTAATCGTTTTTTTAATGTTTTTTTGAAGTTAAATTTTGGCTACTAAACTTTTTGCTTAGTGTTTTTATTCAATTAACAAAACTAAAGCAGAGATCTCAGTGACTAAAAGTTTTAGTTTAGTTTTAGTTTTAGTTTTATTTTTTAATGGCCGTCCCTTCGTGAATGCAATAATTACGTCAACCAAGAATGCAAACGAGCCTTCCCTCTTTCTTTCACACTTAAATTTACAGACTGCACTTGTGTACTGGTCAGCACTTTTTTTCTTTGCGTATGAGTAGTTTTTGGAACAACTAGAATTTGTGTCTACTAAATAATCAAAGCAATAATTCACAGAGATTTTTCGTGGCCGACCCGGCAATGATCCTCACGGTCCACTTCACGGAAATGGAGGCGAGCGACCCAACCAGCGGGACCCTCGAACTCCGCGACGGACCCGACGGCCGCTCTCGCCTCCTCGCCATCGTTCCCATCGTGAACGGTACCCGACCGGAGAGCATCAACACCAACGCTAACCGTCTGTGGATCCGCTTCCAAGCAGCGCCGCGAAGTTTCGTTCGGTTCGTCATCAAAATCGCCGCCGGCTACACTAAAGACCTCGACGTGAACATCACCAACAGTGTCATCACCGGAAACGGTGGTCGCGGAATTGCGATTCGAAACATGCGAAGTGGATTGAACGTGGAAGGGACACTTGTTCGCGAGAATGGTTTTCAGGTAAGGATGGCAAAACCAACCGAGACAACAAAATGTATAAACTAAACTAATAATGTTTTTTGCAGACATTTTGTGCCAGATTTTTTGTTTCGAATAAAATACATGCAATATTTGAATTACAAAAGTTAAGTGGGAAAAGTAAAATTATGTCGATAGCTCATTTTAAAGAATATTCAAAGTCATATCTTCCTAGTTCTTGCAATTTATTTTCTTAAACAGAAACTTCGCAAGCTAAAACTTTCGGAAATTGAATTTTCAGTGTGATTGTTTTTAGTCTCAAAAGTAAGAAAATAAAACACACTCAGTTACATTGTACAGCATTTTATCTGGGAATTAAATTTATCCGGCTAAGCTCGATGAAGGGTAGCTAACTTCCTAAGTTTCTGAAATAACACTAAACGAACTAGTTATAGGTTTGCATGTGAAACTGGAAATCATTCAGACAATTTTGACGATAACTAATTTCGGTGATTATAAAAAAGTGGCGTTATTAGGAGCGTTCTAGTATTACTTAATAAATGTCGTTATTTTCACGTGCCTCCAGGCCGGCATTGCGATCCTCGATGGAGCTGGGGACGTGAACGTTTCGTACTCGGTCATCACGAAGAACCGAGGAGACGGCATTAACGTGACGTATGTCGGAGGGAGGAGGAACATAACCGTGTCGCGGATTACGGAGAACCAGAAACACGGTTTGGCGATATCCTTCAACGAAACAGTCCCTCGAAGGAGCTTGGAACAGGACACGCAGATCACACACAGTTTCATCGAACAGAATTGGAACGGCGGTGTGATCTACGGAAATTTTTGTCGGTTTGATCATGCGCTGAACGTGACCAATACGTCCTTTGTGGGGAACCAGGGCCCGGGTGTGGAAGTTTGGTCGTGTTTAATGCAACCGCAGAAGGTCTCGGTGAGGCAATCCAATATCTTGCGGCTGACGCTGGAGTGGAATAAGTTTTCGGATAGTGCTGAAGTGGGACTGCGGATACGACCTGCAGTGAATATATTTGCGTTGATTGGTAAGCATCTGGGTTTTTTAGAAGTGCCTGCATATAGCTGCACCAGTACTACGTGTGTCTGCCTCATGGTTGACTCTCTGTCTGTCTATCTGCCTGCGTCCTTGTGCGCGTTGTTTAGCAGTGTATTTGACTGTCTGCCTGCCTGCCTGCCTGCCTGTCTGTCTGTCTGTCTGTCTGTTTGTTTGTCTGTCTCTCTGTCTCTCTGTTTCTCTGTCTGTCTGGCTCTCTGTCTGTCTCTCTGTTTGTCTCTCTGCTTATCTGAGTTCCTAATCTGTTTGTTATTGCCCTGCTGGCACGTTAGAAGTCATATCCTAGCGAAAGTGCTCATTTTTCAGGAAACAATACCTTCAGTCGTCATCGTCGCGGCGCCATCTGGATCCAGAACATGAACTTCCCCTTCGACGAGGAGTGGGCCCACCTCCCGTCCGATTTCACCGTCAACGAGAATTTCTTCTGCGACAACGAGGGGCCCTTCGTCGTCCTAATCGGCTTAACCGAAGCGTCGCCTCTCCAGAAACTCGACTTCCGCTACAACTACATCCGCGACAACGTCATCATCCCCGCGTCCAACCACATCCGCCGGCATCGCTCCGAGGGCGTGGTCATCGTCGGGTCTAGCAACGTCCGCGTCAACCTCAACTCCTTTGACAACCCACTGAGCCCAATTTGGCTTGCGACCCATTCGCGGAACCCCGCAACCACCATTAACGCCACGCACAACTGGTGGGGATGCACGGACGAAGCCAAAATCTACGACCGCGTTTTCGGCGGCAAAGACCGTTACGACTTGTCGCAAGTGGTGTTCCGTCCGTACCTTTCCCGACCGGATTTGGTGGATCCCGAGGCCATAGCTCCGCCCCCGGAGTACCGGAAACCCTTCGTTCGTGGCAATGTGGTGGGAGGATTGTACGGGGATCGGGCGGGCTACCTGTCCGGGGAGTATGTGGTGGAGTCGGACTTGATCATTCAGCCGAATGCCATTTTGACGATCCGCGCGGGTACGCGACTACGCTTCGAACCGGGCGTCGGCATCCTCAGTCAGGGGAAGATTGCAGTGGATGGGACGTTAGCGCAGCCGGTGGAGTTTGACCTGCGAGTACATCTTGATCAAATGCTCGGTATGTTTTGGGAGAGCAATGGTTAAATCGCTGACTTTGTAACGAGGGCGGATTAAACGAAAACTTTGTTTAAAAAACACAGCTAAACGTTGAAGGGAGGAAATTTATTATCAAACTAGCTTTGCTCATCGATTAAGCTACTGAAAACATTTAACTGAAAAATATTATTCTGTTAATTAGCTTAAATTTTAGTTGACAAAAACCCGCCCAATTATTTCACTAATTTTAGTTATGGCCAGTAATGTTCGTAATGGGGACAATATTTTACTTTAAAAAGAGATGAAAAGCTGTACAATGAAATTTGTGATGTGAAGTTGTGAAGTGAAGTTTGTGAAGTTACGTCTATGCTATGGCGTTCCAAATTTGTTAACTTCATTTTAAAAGTCTAAAACGTATAAAATGTGAAAAACTAACAAATTTGTGCTGTGGAAAATACAAAGTATGACCCACTATCGGAGAAAAGAGTCTCGCAGAAACGATTGGGTTGCAGAATCAAGAGCTGGCATTGTGTCCTCTTGTATCAATAGCTTCAAACCACCTGATGCAATCTTGCCCTTTAAAGAGCGGATGCAGTTCTTTTTTAATTTTTAATTCCTCTGTGCATTATTTCGTATGACTTAGTCGTTTTGTGTACCTGTCTGCAGATTTCACGAATGAAAGCACTCAGCTTCTGCGACTGGTCAATGGATCCAGCAAGTACGAAGGTCGGCTGGAAATTTTTGCCAACAACGAGTGGTCCACCGTCTGCCAGGAACGGTGGACCCTCAAAAACGCCGGTGTCGTCTGCCGACAGCTTGGCTTCGCTCACGCCCCTGAGGACTTCCTCTCCGGATTGCTCCACTACAGCCCCGGGGAAGGCCCGATCGCCATGAGCCACGTCGACTGCGACGACTGGGACTGGGACATTCTGCGGTGCCCGCACGACGCTTTGACCGACCATTCCTGCACTCACTTACAGGTAGATGGATAGGCAGACAGGCAGACAGGTAGACGGATAGGCAGACAGACAGACAGACAGACAGACAGACAGACAGACAGACAAAGAAGCAGGCAGGCAGAAAAGCAGGCTGTTGTAAAGTTGAGCACTCTTATTACGAGGTAAGAGTCACAGTGCGGTGCAAGTTTGGAAATGGTAAAAATGCTTCGTTCGCATACTATATCATCATTGTTTGTCAAGAATTTGGGTTTCATAAATCAACCATTAATGGAACACACATATTCTGTAAGAATTGTTTTGAAAAACAGAAAAGTAATTTGTTTTAAAATGAAAAACAAAAAAGAAACCTTGTGGCTAATTTAATTTAAATACGTCACAATTTTGCCCTGTTTACCGTGTCGTGCGCGGCATTTACGCCAAATCAAAACTTGCGCATCATTTGGACTTTTACCTCGTAAGCTTAAAGCCAGACCATAGTTATTGTGTATCAGGCCGGAGCTGTCCTTGCCGTACCTCGAAATCTCGTCCACCAGATGGAGGCTGATCTGGGAGCATTGTGCCATATCAGATTTTAATGTCTATAAAATGTGGATGCTCAATATGATACTAGTATATATACATACATAGCATATATGATACTATATATATGATAGTATATACATATACTGCGTAAGATAGGATATAAAATTTAAATGTAAATAATATTAGTGGTCGGAAGATGTATATAAGTTAAATACAATGATCCTACTCCTTAGGACGTCGGGGTGAAGTGTCGCGCCCCAGGATGGGCGGGTCTCCGACTCCCCATCACCGCCGAACAAAGCATCCTCGACCACGCGGTCTTCCGTCGCGCGGGCATCCTCGACCTCGACACGCAGACCGTCTCGGCGGCCGTCCAGATCGACTTCAATATGAACCACCGCATCCGAAACTGCATCTTTGAGGAGAACTCCAACGCGGGGCTGGTCATCCTCAACAACCACCTTCATCCGGGGAACAATCTGGTGCAGGGTGCGCGGTTCCGGCACAACGCCGGCTCGGGCATGATCATTCGGTCGCCGGGGGTCACCGTCTTGGACGGAGAGTTCGTGCAGAACGGAAGGGCGGCCTTTTTGTACGACCCGAAGATGAGGAGGAATGAGATGCGGGAGGCGATTGCCTTTTTGGAGCGAAAGAACCCGTGGAGGACGGTGGTGCTGAGCACGACCGGGACGCAGATGAACGTACAGGTGGACAGTCAGCAGGAGGTGTTGGTGGTGAGCTCGGGCCAGCCGCATGTGGCCAACGGGACGGTGACGGTGGAGGTGATACTGAGGGACTTTTCGTACCTGCTGGGAGTGCAGGTGCTGAGCCTGCCGCAACGTTACAGCACAGGTAGATATGAAGGCCTGCTTGATTTGTTGTTGTTTATTATCTTAATTATTATATATATATCTAATATATATTTTATATTTGATTATTTCATTTATAATTATAAATATCTAATGAAAAGGCATCAGTAAAACCAAACAGAAATGAATAAATTCGACTGGCAGAGTAGAGTAAATTCCTTGTCAAACTATTTTGGTCTGCCATTTTTTGCGGCTCCAATTTTCTCTGACGACCCTTTTTCCGCTCCAGAAACCATGAAGATCTACAACGGCGACAAGAAAGCCTCAGACGTGGAGGTCTGGCTGGTGGACGAACGCGTGGACCACCTTCCCGCTACCAGCGTGTCTTACAAGCTCGTGCTGGAGTACCACAGTGGACCACGCCCACTGGGGAAGGTGATGATCCTCCTGACGCCCCTGCAGCGACGTGACAACAACATCCCCACCCGGCAGTTCGCCACGACCCTTGACAACTGCCGTTTCAACAAAAACGAACGCGCCATCGAGGTGGTCCACTACGACCTGCTGGATCAACACGAATGCCACCTGGACAGTCAACGACGCTTCAACAACGAAACTATTAGAATTGTCAATTCGCACATTGAGGCTTCGATCGGTGAGGGCCTCAGGGTCGTCAACTACCAACCATGGGTCAACGTGCTGCGACCGTATGAGAACGCTGAGTATTTCTTGCTGAAGTCGCTGGCGCAGATTAATTATTTGATCTCCGGGACGACGTTTGATAAAAACGGCGCCGGGGTGATCATGGCGAGGGAAGGATTCAGGAATGTGGAGGCTTCGGGGAATATTTATCAGTGGGTTATCACGAAAAGCCAGTTCACGGAATCCACGGGTCCGGCGGTGTCGTTTGATTTCCCGATTAGTTTGGGCAAGCGCAACTATGCCATGTGGGATAAAAGGTAAGAATTTGTAGCTGGATCAGAGACGTTTATCCTGTTTTAAGCATCAGTCGGGAGTACCAGTTGTCAATGTCTGCCAAATTGCAAGGAATTAAAAAGGTTGTTTTTCGATTTTGATTTGCAGCGCATAACTAAAACAATTTTAGTTTTGAAAAATGTTTTGAAACGGCGATTTAATTATTGACTTGGTTTCACGGATATACTCGTATTAAGTTTCAACATAACCCGCAAACAAAGAAAGTCTAAGCTTTAGATGAATTGTCATTTTTCTATTTGTTGTGCTGTTAGTATTATATTTTCGCACATTAATACAATATATTGTGATTTTCTGTGTGGCCAGGTATATGCGGGCCGAAGTGCTCCGTCTCGAGTACGAACGGTTCATCCAGAAATACTGGGACTACGCACTGGATCGCATCATGACCGGACACTACGACGTTAATTGGATGGAACGCGAGCATCTCGCCCGGCTCGGCTACCAGTCCTTCCACGCATCCACCGACAATCTTTCTCCTTACGCGGCGCACAGCCTCAACATCCTCAATTGTGTGATTCGCGATAACCGCAATACCCTCCTCAAAGTCGATGGGGACTTTCTGCGCTTTAACTTCACCAACAACGAAGTCTCGCAAAACCACTGCCCTCCGTCATTTGGCTTAATGCGCGTTTCGGGAACGGAGAAAGAAGTGCAAATCATCAACAATCGCTTCACGGAGAATCAGTGCAAATTCGTGGCGGAATTTGACGTGTCCAGTCACACAGCCAGCACCGGCAGGTAAGGATTAATTTACACGGGTAATAACACTTCACGTTGGCATCGGAACGAAAACGCAGAAAGGAACTGAACGAGAGCGTGCGCACGAAATTTGCAACGTGCAGTTGAGAATTCGGGATATATTTCAAAACACCTCAATAATATTGCGAATAACCACAGTAGCTTAAACCAAATCTTTTCGGATAGTTAATGATGATTAATTATTAATTGGACTCTTAGTCAAAAATCTCGCTGTTACCTGTTATGTTCCTTTGTAAGCCGAGGGAACTGAAATTCGTAGTTTGTTCCGCACAGAAGGATCTCTTTCAATTCTTACTGTTCCCTGTTATGTTCCTTTTACGGGTAGCAAAAATAAAATTTTTGTTTTGTTCCGTCCGTATTTGTTCCATCAGCAATCTGCAGTTCTGTAGGCCTTCTGTTCCTTCTTTGGGCCGTAGTAATCGATATTTCTGTTCTTATTTTTTTCATACACAAATTCTACTCTTGAATGTTCTGTTCCTTTTCAACTAGAATCACGCATTGCATGGCGGTAACATTAACCGTTCTATCTTCAGGGTTCCCGGAAATTTCATCCGAAACGACATCCGCGGGAACGTAGGCAACGACCGGCCCACCCCAGGGATCCCCAACACCGACCCCTCCAGCTACGCCGTGGCCGTGAAAGGCCTGCAACGCATCAACGTCACCTTCAACATCTTGGCCAACCCTTCGATGGAGTACGAATTCATCTCTGGTCTGCGAACCGAACGCCTCAACATGGAACTGGAAGTGCGCTACAACTATTGGGGCTCACAGAACACGACCCTGATACGCAGTCGGATTTTCGACTTTGACGACTGGAACTGCTACGCGTACGCGCAGTTTGTTCCTTTTCTCGCGACGCCCGAGTTCTCGGCGTTGATTTTGTCCGCGGACACAACGATGCGGGAAATTTCCTCGGAGACCATTAATGTCTTGGGTGGTCGGCTGACCTATTCGCTGACCCTTAAACGGCGTGCGATGCCGTATGTGGTCAATCGGGATTTGACTGTGATGCCGGGTGTGACATTGACAGTGGAACCCGGAGTGAAGCTGGAGTTCTTTCCCAATGTCGGAATTTTGGTCCTGGGGCATTTAGTAGCGGTGGGACGTGGGGATGAGGAGAGGATTCAGTTCGGACCGGTGACGCGGTCGACGGCCCAGCGATCAGGTTTTCCCGTGACTTTATCGCAGAATAAACCCATCACGAACATTAGGAAACCCGTCAAAAACATTGGGAAACCCGTCACGGACATTGGGAATGTTCGGCTATATGGAGGCAAAACGAACAGCGAAGGTA
The DNA here is from genome assembly GCA_001579985.1 of Hypsibius dujardini. Taxonomy (NCBI): domain Eukaryota; kingdom Metazoa; phylum Tardigrada; class Eutardigrada; order Parachela; family Hypsibiidae; genus Hypsibius; species Hypsibius dujardini. The sequence continues at coordinate 9,668 of LRSR01007846.1, forward strand.
TCGTAGTATGGCGCTAGTTATTTTTATGGGTAACATTATAGTCACGTCTATACACCTCATTCTACTACTGGGACCCCCCTTTCCCCAAATAATTTGAATTCAAAATTAATCCAAATTAAAACAAACATCAAATTAGCTTAATGATATTTGTGTTCATCATTTAATTTAATTTCATATGAGATGAACGTCTTAAGTACTGTACTGGCATTGTACTGGAAGTTGAAGTCGAACTTTAAATGAAACGTATTCTTTTTACATTTTTTCAATTTTAATTAATTCTGGGAAATTGTCAACAAAACGCAAAACGATCGACGCTGGCAGATATTATCGGTTTGGCGTCAGATAAAAACAGTTTAGCTTTCTAATGTCTGCTAAATGGTTTAGGAATAAATAATCAAAGGCCACTCTGGCGACATTTGTATTGCGTTGAACGTTAATGGGTTAAATACAATTCTCGCTAATTAGTTGTGCTCGATCTGGAGATAGAAAAATATATCTAAATCACCGTTGAACAAGGGTCCATTACCTTTAACAAATTTATCGATACTTTTACTGCACATTTTTGGAAAAGTTTATGATAGATGTCCTAAATGTAAAGAGTGCTGAGACTTGCACAATATTGTTAGTCTTTCTGTTTTTGATCTTCTAGTTGTGACGTTCGTATGATTTTTTTAACAATTCTATATTACCTACATTGAACTCTTTGGAGATTAAATTTTCTTTGGCTTTTAAATTGCTTTAGCTATTTAAATAAAATCAATCAGTAAATTTCCTGATTTGAAGAAAATGTTCCCTCAAGGACCAAGATTAGGCGACCCGGAGGCGAGCATAATCTTGTAACAGTTTTATGATTTCCCGCAATTATTTTACAAACAAGCTTTACAGTTCTACTACCTCATTCAATTGTAATTCGTGGACTGCGCAATTCGTCAAGGTGAAAAACAACTCTTTTCGAATTTAATTAGGTTATCTGGAGGTACTGAACCTGACCACTAGCCAATGGATCCCCATCTGGCATCGCGATTTCAGTATCCGTGACGGTCAAGTGGTCTGCCGACACCTCGGCCAACCGACAAACGACGTTCAAATGTGGCGCGGACCTCGTGTCGAAGATTTTCGTCTCGTCCGCACCTGGATGCGCCCTTTCTACTGCCTCGGTACGGAAGCCAGCATCCACGAGTGCGAGCTGCCGCTCCTCGAGCCGGCCATTCATCTCCAAATTCCTGACTTCAAAGACTCCTTCATTTTCATCCGCTGTCAAGGCCGGCATATCTCCCCGGCCACGGAATACTGGGGCGGGATCCGTTTCGCTAGGTACGTCTTTTAAATATATTTAAAACTTACATTGCAATATTTTAAAAAATGTAAATAAGTTGTGCTATTCTATTTAAAATTGTATAATTACCGTATCAATTAAGACACTTTGTTTAACTTGTAAGTCTCAAGAGTTACTCTGTGAGAAGTGTGCCATGATACGATGTACGTGTGTCACATAATTATTATGTAAATGTCTGAATTGTTTTCCGCTTTTAATCAAAATATAATTTTATTTAAGTAAACTGTTCAAACTAATACCGTACACGTTGATCGGGGTATTTTATTTATGTCCACAGGTTTAAGCATGTTATTTAAGCCCTAACGTTAAACAGTCTCCTATACACTTTTTTCACATTTATGTAAAGTCACATCACATGCCCATCGGAGCATTTTATCTTAATCCCAAAATTCATTTATTTTATTTAACCCTCTGGTTGCCGGGTGTTTTAGGTATACGGGTAGTGCTGGGTCAGCCAAAGTTGGCTTAAATAGGGAAAGTACCTAACTTGTATGGTTAACCTGACAAGGGTTCATTTGGCACTTTCCCTGCTCGGTTAGTGCCGTACTGCCAGACGGCGCTGTTGCGCCTCCACACAACAACCTGACAACAGCTGACATTTTGCCAATAGGGAATCAAAACATCTTCCTAGTGAGTTCAATTTTTTCATTCCGCTCTCGATTGCTTGTTTATTTCATTTTCAACTGGATTTCATTGGTATGATCGTTGGCTAGGACCCTTTTTAATTTCGAAGCCCGGAATTTTTTTTTCAGCACGCACCGCAAGTTAGTATACATGCCATTTAAGTTTAAGCCAAATTTGGCTTAATGAGTTCTCACCACTTCCGAAAGTTTTTTTCAAAAGTTGTTTTTACTTTATATTTTACGGTTTTGTTAGAGGATCAAAGCAAAAAACCTTATCAAAAAAGTGCAAATGCTCGATGAGCAAATGGAATTTGAAGGAAGAATTAAGCCAGTGTAAGCTGACCGGCACTTAGAGGGTTAAGGTGTAGTATTTAAGGGATTTTATTTAAATTTCAATATTCACGTTCAACAGTCTCTTACGCATTTTTTTACATTTATTTAAACTCAAATCACATGTCGATCAAAGCATTTTATCTGATTCGCAAGATTTAAGTATTTTATGTAAGGCATTTAAGGTATTTAAGGTATTAAAGGTAATAACGGTATTTAAAACATTAAAGGTCTTTTATTTAAGTCCCAAAATGTACGTTAAATATTATATTGTACATTTTTTCTGGATGTTAAATTTTACTGAAATTCAGTAAATGTTCAGTACTTGTTAAAATGTTATACTATGTTATACATGTTATCAAAAATATCCCCAGGCCCCTTCCGGAGTTTGAGGATCAGCGTGACATCATCGACCAGTCAGTTTTAGAAGACGTCGATATCATCTCGGCGGGAATGCTCCATGGACAGAAAGCCGCCGGTGCGGTGGAAATCATCAACCGAAATCCCCGCATGGAAGGTGTTCGAATTTACTCCTCCGCATCCAACGGGATCACCGTGATAAATCCCAGCGGGAACCTCGTCCTTCACCACGTCCTCGTAGAGAACAGCGTCTTAACGGGCGTCAACATCCTCCTCTTGCACGGCGATGCCAAGACGGGGACCTCGCAGAACTCCTTCGAACCGATTCGAATGCTTTCTGATCCGTCGTTGGGGTCGCTGCCGCCGTTGACGGAGCAGTTCCTCGCCGGCGTGGCGTTGGCGTCTAACGTCTTCGGGCTGGTGGACATTTGCAGCGCCGACAAGGTGGTCTACGTGCAGAAGCAGCTGCTGGTGCTGTTCCGGTATGACGGACCGTCGAGCTCCCTGCGGCGAGACTGTGTCAAGATCTTCCAGATTGCTAATCGGAGGAATGTCAATCGGATGCCGGATCTGCGGGCGCCGAAGATTGGCTTTCGTTTGTTGGAGTGGAATCTCCACGATTCCGAGTACCTGCCGGCGAACGATTTTCTCGAGTTGTTTGAAGGTACGCATATCGTCAATGATAATTGTATAGGTGTTGAATATGGTGTAGAATAAAGTCTCAAAGGTCTATTCTTGACAACGCTTCACAAACTCGAGAATACCATCGTACATTTGTTCTCGTAAAAATACTTTGAGAGGTGAGTGAATTATTTTTTTCGAATGCAACATACCGTATCACGTGATCGATCTTTTTACAAATCTCTATGCATTCAAGTAACCTTGCAAAATTCGTACTAGTATTAATTGAGTATATTTTAAAGATTTATTTTAAATCGCTCAAAAATTGGCTTTTGATTTTAAATTAAGCATAATTTTACTTCGTTTTTTCCGGTTTTCTAGTTTACTGTTTTCTGGTTTTTCTGGGGGTTTTTTTCTGGGGCTTTCCTTTAACTTAACTTAAATAGTATTTATTCAAATAAACTTTGCCTATGGCTTTAAATTTATTAAATATTTTATTTAAAGTCAACCATGTTACTAAAATTTCAATGAAAACTATAACCTCCAGTAAGATCAATATTTTGGCGGCAGTCTTTGGATTTTTACTGGGCAGTGTGCGTACAACCAGACGGACTGCAGATTCTTGACCTGCATTAATGCCACCGACACTAATGCCTGTATTTCAAATCACTCAAAAATCAAATTTTGATTTTGAATTGAATATATTTTTAATTTATGTAACGTAAAGGTAATGGAAATCAATACTTAAATACCCTTATAAAAATCCCTAAAAATCCCTTTGAATGATAGGTTTTATTTAGGACAGTATTTTAATTCTAAAAGTGCGGGTTTTCTTCTAGATATAATACGCTTGTTTTAGTTAGATAGACGTTATCGAGGGCTTTAAATTTATTTATTATTTTATGTAAATTTAAACACGTTAGTAAAATTTAAAACAGCGTTAAACTCCATTAATATCAATTGTCTGAATTTTTCAGGCAATGTGTATAACCAGACGGACTACAAATTTTTGACTCGTATTAATGCCTCTGACACCAGCCGTCAGACGTTTGAGAGTGAGAAGGACACCCTCACCGTGCATCTCTCCACCACTGTCGCGCCAAATCCGAGTAAGTTATGGCTTTCTATCTGCTTTTATAAAATGAACAAGTCTGTCCGTTCGACCTTTGGCGAGATGTCCTATTCAACTGAAGACCAGAGATAGACAAGGGCTGAAGTACAGTCGGTCAGCCAAACGGACAGACTGCCACTCAGCCAGCGATTCAGAAACACAGCAATACAAACGTACAGGCAGACAGATACAGGCAAACAGGCAGACAGACAGGTAGGCAGGCAGGCAAGCAGGCAGACAGGCAAGCAGGCAGACAGCCAGACAGATAGCCAGACAGACAGCCAGACAGACAGCCAGAGACAGACAGACAGACAGACAGCAGACAGACAGCAGACAGACAGACAGACAGACAGACAGACAGACAGACAGACAGACAAATAGAGAAAGAGCCAATGCGAATTACGGGGATACGGGAGCTAGTCGTCATTAATTTATTATAATTATTGCGAATCATTTTAATTTTCAGTGACTTACGGATTCATTGCGGAAGTGGTTACTCTCCCGCCGGCCTACGTCGGCTTCAGCCGCGAGGCCAAGCTCAACCTCACCCTCTCGACGCTGAAGGCCAACCGACGCGGCGGTTTTCAGCTCTTCACCACCGGCGAGCTCAACCCTATCATCTCTCTGGAACGGTGCACCTTCGAGCGGAACGGCGAGACGGTCTTCCACAACTTTTCCACCGCCTACCACGCCGCCCTGCTGGACGTGCAAAACACCCCGCAAATCGAGCTGTTCAATAACAACTTCAAGGACAACCAAGGCGGACTCCGCGTCCTGGCTGGTTCCATGAGCCTCGCCACCCGAATGCAGCTCCATATGCGAGGGAATCTCTTCCAATCAAATCGGATCGCCTCGGTCTTGTCGATTCGAGGCCGTGCCGGCAGCAACTTTCAGGTAGAAATGACAAAACCAATCGAAACTCAAATGCGAATCTGAAAGGAAACTATATATTTAGTTCATAACTTTAAGATTAAGATTTTTTGTGTTTTGAATATCCACTAAACCATACGAATTTCACTCAGAAACCAAGTTTACTCAAACAGTTGTTCCAATTTGAAATTTCTGTGATAGAAGTAAAAAGTTTCACTAAAAGTGAAAAATTCAATGTGTCAGCTTTGTTTAAAATTGGAAAGTGCTAAATGATTTTAATTGAATTAAAACCAAAAACATTAAATACGTTTTTAGATTGTCATTACATTAAGTTTAACTAGTAAAAACTTTTTTTAACTTACTAACTTAATTAACTTAACTCAAATGTAAAACTTTATTAACATGTTTTAGATTAAATAAAACTAGAAAAAAGGAATTCATTTTCGATTGTTTTAAAAATAAACTTAACTATCTCTAGACTAATTTTTGTTGCTTTTACTTATTATAAAATAATAATCCTAAAAATAATTGATCTTAACTGCGCACAATAAACAAGAGGTCAAAAGGTATTTTATTCTACTAATACTAGTTAACTAAACTAATTGTACCATATATTCCAATATATAGGAAGCCTTGATTCACAAGAATGTCTTCTTCGACAACACCGGGCGGTTCACAGACAACGTCATCCTGGGCAAAGTCGCCGGCAACTTCTCGCACAACCAATTCCTTTACAACACCGGTCGGTACAATCTCCTTCTGGACGGGTTTGACCGAGCTCGGTCCACCAATAAGTACCAGACGGTCTACCGGAACAACTTCATCCGGAACGTGGCCTTCGGACGGCCGGAACTGAGTTGGATCGACTTTAAGGCTAAGGACCGGTCGACCGTTTACGTCGTGGGCAGCGGGCAAGGTATCACCGACAATGTCTTCAACAATCCCGACACGGATATGGACTTGCATGTGTCGAATCAGTCGGAGCTGTTTCCGGTGGATGTCGGCTTCATCGACGCGAGAATGAACTATTGGGGTTTGGCTTCGGAGACGGCGATCCGCGGAAGGATCCGGGATAAGGCAGACTCGCGGTGGTTGTACGAGGTCAAATACATGCCAGTGCATGAGAGCAATGCGACACTCATGGATGGGAAGTGCTTTCCGGGATTTACATTGTTGGATAATTCCTGTTATATTTATATCGGTAATAAAACTGGTAGGATAAAATCATATAGAAAGATCCAACTTGTTTCCGTGCACCATCGGTTCACTAACTACCACTTGGATATGGAGTGACATAGAGAGCAATCGACCAGAAACGTAAAGCTAAAACTGAGCTAAACATGATACGTTAATTTTTCTGGATGGAAATATCAGGGAATCTGAGAAGTGTCTTTTAGTCGAAAAATAATTAGGCTTTTATTTAGGTTCTGTGCATTAGCTGGCTTGTTAAACTTTTGCAGGTTTTCAGACTCCACTCTTTCAAGTATTAAACAAAATAAAGCAATTTAATAAAATGAGATACGGATAAATTCAATTTAATTTAGGTTTAGCAAAAAGGTGGGATGAAATTATTTTGGTGTAGCAAAAGCTGGGATGAAATTATTTCCCTTTAGCAAATAGCCGGAAAAAATTGATTAATTAATTGATTTCAGCTTAGCAAATAGCTGGGAAATAACTAATTAATAACTAATATTTATTTATTTAATTTAGGTTTAGCAAATTTAACTGAGAGGAAACCATTTCGCCTTAATAAATTAATCGAGAGAAAATAATTTATCTTCAGCAAATTTATCGAGTAGAAAATCGAAACCCTTTAAAAACGCAGGGCGCTCCATATTGTATATATGCACAAACTAATTATTGATTGGGCGTTTCAGGTGGTGTGACGTCGTGGACCGACGCCCTGCGCTTCTGCAAGTCCATCAACGCCAGCCTCCCGTTCGCCGACCGAATGGAGTTCCCCTTCACACGCTTCATCAACAACCAGCAGCGCAACTACGACTGGAAACGCGACGGCGTCTGGATCCAGAGCTACGCCGGCAGTGACCCCGCCCACGACCAGTGCGTCACCCTTCGCAACCATCGAGTTCAGGTGAACGACCAATGCGACACGCCCCGCCCCTTCATCTGCGAGCGCGACCAGGCCTACGTGGTCGTGTCCCGTGCATGGACCACTCAGAAAGTTTATCTCATCGCCCTGATTGTGGCCTTATTGGCCATCCTCCTGGTCATCATCCTCGGTTGTTGTTGGGCCCGGAAGTCCCGTCAGCGCCGGAAAGAGGCTTTCAAACGACGGGACTCCATCCGCAATTCCATCCGGATCAGCCGAAGCAGTTTGGCCTTCGCATCGAATATGAATCTGAACGGCGGACTGCTCGGTCCCTCATCCTCGAAGGGGGTTAATCTCCACCAGGTTAGTGTTGTTTAAAATGTATTCAAAATGTTATTTATAAAGCAGCCAAAAATGGCTACTTCACAATTTTATTGTTTTTGAAACTGTAATTCGTAGTTGACATACATTATTTGTATCTAAAACAGGTCTTAGAATTTCATTAATTTATCTCTATTTAAATGCTCTTATCACACACGAAAAGTATTTTAAATTACTTAGCCACTCCATTTGTTGATGCTCCGCATAGTTTGATTGTTCTTCTGATCGACGAGCTTCAATTTACTGTTTTAAATTCTGTAACTACAGTTGATTGATGGATTGAATTAGTCACACTATCTTGCGAGACGAGCCGATTGATAAGTTGTTTAACTTGTTTTTTTATACAAATTATAATCTATACTATTCTATGGAGCCGTTAAATCCGGTTGACTGTTTTCAAATTCGTCCTACAATTCTGCCTAGTTAATTCGTATGATTTCTATTTTGGTTTAAATTTACATTTTAATTAGTTAATATTTGCGTTTAAAATGGACCATGGTATTTTAAATAAATATAAAGATATTTTATATAATATCATTGAAGAATGCAAATATATATGTTTAAACTCAGTTAATTAAAAAAAACACGTTATTTAAACAACACTACTGCAACAGGTACTGCCGTCGCGGTCGACGGTCAACCTCAACCCGGAGCCGGTGTACGCGGACTCCGAGAGCACGACGGGCAAGTCCTCGCGGACCTTCAACTCCTCCGTCGAGATCAGTCCGGACTATGACTTTTTCGAGGCGCGCAACGACGCCATCGTGTTCGACCCGTACTTCCAGGTGGTGCGGCGGACCATGCGGTCGCACCTCACCCCGTCGGATTTGACCTTCCACAATATCGGGTATATCGACAACAGCTCCAACAGTCGGACGAGCACGCGGGGTACGGACACGGCCAGTACCGACACCAATACGATCGATGTGAAGCCGGCTTTTGTGCCGGCCTACTCGGATGAGGAGGAGGAGGAGAGTCCGCCGTCGTTTCGGTATTATGAGAATGTCCGGCGGCGACAGCAGCTGCTGGAGACTGATATGTGATACGATTGTTTAATAGTGAATGTGGTTTCTAATTGCTGACTTCTCAGCAAAATCCGAGTTTTTCCTGCATTTGTTTTTTTCCTGATTAAGTTTTCTGCTGTTGAATCTAGTAAGTTTGCTTTTTTACCCCGTTGATGTCGAGTTTTTTTTTATCGATTTTCTATATTCCCTTGATGGACAGACCAAAGCACATTTATATAAAAATGTTTTGCAATGCAGGGGGCATCGCGGTAAAAACGCTGAAGATTAATGGTGATGTCAGTGGCGGATTGACCGTTGGCCGACCGAACCCTTGCCCCCCCCCCCGGCGTCCAAAATGCTCAGCTTTTTGCATCTTAAAGCTTCCCCCCTTAGCCCAGCGGTAAGGGGGGGGGTTCGCTACCCCCTCCAGCAGGCTTGACATCCCCCTCCGGACCGTCCTCAATCCGCCACTAGCAATGTCACCGATTTGCATTGAACGGTCGGCTGCTCTAACGATAGTTTGTATCGGTAAATACAGTATTGCACTGGCTTGATTCATTGATGGATGACTTTTCAGGTATGCGCGCGGGCTTTCGTTTGGCGGGTAAACTGTTTGATGGATTGGTTGATTGCCGTTGTCGCCCAGTTGCAGCACTGGTCGTTCTTTCCCTTCCTGCAACGCAAGAGTTCTCCATCCATTTCAGTTTCCTGATTAGATTAAAATCCTTCACATTTCGAAATACCAAATCTCTCGTGAACTGTCATGATGACTTGGGCAGCTCAGCTGGTGATCTTTGTTTGAAGCAAGGGCGCGCCGAGGTCTCAAACTCTAGAGCGGCAAATCTTACTCTCCGGCGTCTTTTTGCATCTTTTTGTCCCGCCCTTCTCTCTACCATCTATCAAATCCCAAAAGGCATTGCCGCTCTATTAACCCAATGGTCGGCGCGTGCCTATGGTTTGAAACAGCAGGAGCCCTTCTTTTTTGGACTGTTTACGTTTTCTGTTTACATTCTCTGTTGCTTTGCAAGCTCCCTGTTTGTTCTGTGAAAAGAAAGCAATTGAGTGACTCCCTCCGAAGTTCAAACACCTTGTCGTTAGAGGTTTTACAAGCTGTTGAATTTGTTCTGCGAACAATTCCAATGTTCTGCAAGTTGTATTGGCTGTTCTGCCTGACCTTTCATCTGTTCCGTGAGCTTTGTTATCATGTTCTAAAAGCTCACCAATTTATTATTCTACAAACTTCCCATTTGTTCTGGAAACTTTCTCATTTTGTTCTGATCTTTTCGGAGGAAAAAGTTTTCTTGCCCAGTTCACTCCGATTCTCTTTTGTTGTTGTCAGCTGATAAACGAAATCTAACATTCATGATCAGACATAAAATTCCGGCTACGGTTTCCACGAGCGACTAATTCACGCGCTCTCCTTGACATTTTTGCTAGGCCGACCTCATTCCCCACCGAATTGCATCTTGAGCGCGCTGTATTCCCGGGGAAATTGTAATTCATCGACGACCCACCGCCATTTTTGTCAAGGACCTCCAAAACTCCAGGGTGTTCTTCACGATTGCTTTTATCTTTTTGTTACTCTTGCTTTTCTTACGGTAGAAAATGCCGCGTGCCGTCGCACCCGAATCCGATGAAGACTACAACGACTGGGAGGTGGACGATATCACAGATCGCGAGGAGGGCGAGGACGAGGAAGAAGAAGAGATTCCAGTGAAGAAAGCTCCCGTAAAAAATAAAGCTCCTCCCACTCAGGCTGGCGCTTCGAAGAACGGCAAAAAGGCAGCTGTTTCTCTTAAAAGCGCGAAGAAACCAACAGGTGCAGGCGCGGTAGCTGACAGCGAATCCGATGACGACGATGATGAGGAAAAGAAGAAGGACGAAATCCCGGAGCACATTCTGAATGAGATCAACAGCAAGCCACTGCGGGAAAATTTGCAGGTTTGTTGGCGTTTTTGGAAGCATTTGGGAATGGATAGTCTCGAAAAAATAACCATTAGGCGGGCTTAGTCTGGTCAGTGTATTAGAAGATTTTTCATAATTAAGCGTTTAACGTGGAAATTGACCGATTGATTGATGGATTGAGTGTGGTTTATCGTGGTGTCATTGTCATCTCTTGATTGATTTATTTATTGTCATATGATTGTGAGTTAGTAGCCTTCTAGGGTTTTTTGCCTAGGTTTTTAGTTTCAGGTTTTTTCGTACTGCGTAGAATGTGAATGGCGTTAAATTACATCTGTGGATCCTAAATCCAAAGTTTCTTATTGGAGGAATCATGTGGTGATGAAAGTGATGGCTTGATTGATGTGTTGATTGGTTATTTGTCGTTTGACGGTTTGCTCTTGCTTGATCGATGAGTTGACTGTCGTAGTATTGTAATTTTCTTTTGCTGATATGATGGTATTGGTCTGATTGTAGACCTTGCTTGTTTCATTTCTTGCTTTTCAGACGTAATATTTCATGTTTTTCAGTATATCCGGAATCATCTAGAGCCGGAGAAGGTCTGCAAGGGGTTCGTGCGGACCCGCGTCACGATGATAATCGCGGAGCTGCAGAAGCTGATCTACCAGGCCGCGGAGCGCCTCCCTAAAGCCATCTCCACCAAGAAGTCCAAGTCGCAAAAGGTGCAGACCCACCCGGACTTAGCACGACTACATCTCCACCTGATGCGATTGTGGATTGGCGCTCTGACCAGGTGCGCCTTTTTATATTGTAACCTCTACCTTGATTGACCGATTGCATTGACCGTAGAACTTCAAAACTTCAGGTGGATACGCTTACGCCATGCCTCAACTGAAATTGTTTTCTTACAATTTCAGGACCATTGACAAGTGCGAGATGGACAAGAATTCCGGAATGAAGGCCGCCGCGATTATTCGCAACCTGCTAAAAGTCATCGACGATCTCGATCAACAGGTGGCGCTGCACGACTCACTGCGGGGGTATCGTAGAGAAGAGCCCGATCGACCACCCAGCCCGGAAGTCGGGTGTGAGGAGGAGGCCGATGCCGCTGATAAGGTCCCCGTCACCAAGAAAGCTCCCGGAAAGTCAATCGGTCCTAGCAAACGCGGACGGCTATCAGCTGGGGCATCCAAAACTGCTAAGGCGAAACGGACCATTTGCGACGATCGCTCGGGGTCCGAAGAGATGGAAATGAGCAAGTCGGTCGGAAAAGGAGCGAAAAGTACCGTTGCGAAGAGAGCTGTTAATGGGAAGGTGAGCGGCACCGCCGACAGTGACCACGTTGGCTCCCCGGAACTGGAACTATCAACTGCCTCGAAGAAGCCGGCGACGACGAAGCGCGCACCGGTCGCAGCCATTGCCAACAGGAATTCCGACATGAAAGACGATGACGACGAGGATATCGCTCTGCCGCCGCGAAAGCAACCCACTCGGAAGGTGACGGTTGCGACAGTTGACGGTGACTCTGACGAGGAGATGCCGCCGCCGATCGCTCCCAAGACGAAACTAGCGTCTGCTTTGAGCAAACCCAAGCCGAACGTGGCCGACGGGAACGTCTCTATAGCTAAAGAAGCTCCTTCGCGAACTCCGAAGCGGGTGTTGGGTGGGAGAACTTCTCGGGTGCCCGCTTCCGTTCTTGCGGGCGACGACCGAGCTAATCGAGAGCAGGCCGCCGAGGCGATAAAGAAGGTGGCGCCCAATTCCGTCATAGGTGCGGACGATTTTGAGGGTGAGGACTCCGAGGCTGAGATGCCGCCGCCTAAGAAGAGCAAGCCGATGCCGCCGCAGCGGGAGTTGAAGGGCAGAGTGGGGCAACGGAGCGCTCCGGCGCGGGAACCGTCCACGGAGTCGTCCATTGCGGATCCTATTGAGGGTGACAGCGATCCGGAAGTGGTCATGGGAGAGTGAGTTAGCGCACAAAATTCCCATAATCGACCTTTTTTGTTTTAGGAGAAGTCTTCATTGAAATCAATTCTGAATTAGGTGGTTCATTATTTTTTATTAGGAGTTATATTTTTTATACTTAAAAATGATTCCGATTTTAATTAAGTTTTGTTGAGTTCAAATTGAAATCAAATTCGAAATTTTATTGGAACGAGATTAGATCAGAGGCATGTTTCGATTGCCAGGATGTAGAAATCCAGACAACTCAAATGAACTCCTGGCCTTGCCATTCAATTCTAAATTTTATTCTTAAAAAAAATATGTTTAGGGTTACAGTAAATATTATATAATGGATAATGGATACTAACTATAATATATCATATGTTTTTTTTCCTAATAATATTCCTTTTTAGGCTCAATGAAATTATGAACCTTCTCAACAACGATCAGCCGTCGACTTTGAAGCCGCGGTCCCCCGTCAAGACGACCGAACCGATCACCGCGCCCAATGTGCCGGTCAAGTCTGAACCGATTCGCAGTCGCAGCGCCTCCGTCGAGATCATGGTGTCGAGCGGGCCGCGAAAGGCTGCCCCGGCGGTGGCGGCCTCCGTCTCCCGGGAGGAATCCTTGGAGCTGGAACCGCCGTCGACGACCACCGTTGAGAAATTGTGCTCAGTGACGGACAAGCCCGATCCGCAGATGCGCAGAGCTGTGAAACTGGAGGACTTTGGGTCCTCGGAGGAGGAGAATGCCGGTCTGCGAACGCGCAGCGGCCGTGCCAAGCTGGAGGAACTACCGCGGGGGATACACGTGTCCGTTAAGCGACGGCGTCGACGACGCATCAACGCCAGTCCGGAGGACTCTGACGACGATGAGGACAACGGGAGCGGCGAGTGGAACTTTAATCACTGATCACGAGAACGGACAGCGGCTTAGCGGCAAGTACTGCATGTGAAGGGGTTTTGGCTTTGATTTTACGGGCTTTTTTTTGTCATTGGAGGTGAGAGCGTGTAAGAACTGCTGTCTTGATGGATTTTTTCGTGTCTTACTAGAGTTGCCTGATATTTTACTGGGTATTGCTACACACTTGGCACTTTAATTCTGCGTTGATTGTCGTCTTAGTCATTGGTTGTTCTTGTCGTTCCTGTAGGATCTTGTAGTCTGAGGTGTTTTCTGTTGTGCTTCCTTTTTTGAACGATTGGACGTTTAAATGAAGGCCCATTTAACAACAAAATATCAGTAAAAGTATTCAAAGTTCGGTTATGTGTGCCGTTAATCAAGGGGACGCTAATTTACTCATTGTACCACCTTCAATTTTAGGTCAGTCAATCGCATGACTTAATTGTGTTAAAAGTATTAGTGCAACTTTGAAATCCCCGATTATTCTCGTCGATTTTGTTCCAAATTATTATTCCCTAAATTCAGTTCTTACAAAACTTACAAAACTTTTTCGTTCATTTCCAAAACTGCAATCTTTTCCGCAGTAATGCTGTGTGTATCGGAACGAAAGAGGTAAATTGACAATCTTGCACTTTGAAATGCATGTTAAGGCAAATAAGATTTGCCGACTAGTCTTCGGAGATCCCGGCTATGATGACTTGAATTCGGATTTAGTTTTTTTACTGCCAATTATATCCCGCATTCCATATCGCCTTTTTCCTTGTGTGGTCATGATTCCAGTTTTCAGTTTCTTTTCTTCCAGTTTCCAGTTTCTTTTCCATATTTTTCTGTTCCAGTTTCTTTTCTTCTTGGGGTGACGCCAATGGACTCCAAATTTAATTTGGAATGGGATAGTGTCAAAGCATCTTTGTTACAGTGCAAATGAAGGAAAGTGAAATCTAGTGTTTTCCCACCTCTGCAATATCACCAAAAATATCTGCCCGACTTTAACGATTAAATAAAGTTTTATTTTCATCACTACAGTAGCTCTAAATGGAAATTTGTTTTGAAGTGATTCTGAGTGAATGTGGCACTTGATTACAAGTAGAAATCCACTGCAATGACATACCATACAGTACAATACTGTACTCGGACATATTAGCCTGATAGGATGTTAACGGGGAGGAATCCAACCACGGGTGAAATCTGATTATAACTGGATGATTCACCTACACTACTCTTCATCACATCACGCCGTGCATCACCGCGCGTTAGTGATTTTATAATTCTCTTCAAGGTCTGTTGGGTTGCGTACTTTCTGGTTCTGTTGTAAGTGTAACGGTGAGGTTTTTCACTGCGAGAAAATCAGTTTCAGCTTTGCCAAGTTCGCGCCGGCAACTTTTAGTTTCCCATCCACCACGCCCATTTGTTTATATTCTCATTTTTTCGTTTTTTTACTTTATCTATATTTCTATCTGAATCTATTGTGTTTGTAGAGCGTAAATGGCCTGCTTGCAGCCGTTTCTGCCACCTAGTGACACCCTTTTCACCCTTAGATGACCGCTAATATGCCTATAGCCCACGCTAGTCTCCGTTCTCCCTGTTCGCGCCCGCGTTGAAGAAAGTAATCTGCAGACACAACTGTGCAGTTGCACATAACAGGCAGCCGAGATGGACATCCGCGGGAACTGCCGACACAGCCGTAAAATATTTCGGCAATTTCCAAATCGTCCGACCAAGTGTCGTGCTGCTCATTCGTCTTCACGCCTCATCAAAGCAACCTTTGCCGCAATAAAACGCAGTTTTTATTCCAGAATGATGAAATTTTCTCCGAAGTGTCCACCGACCATGCAACAAGCAACCGTCAACACAGATTTCACTGAAAGTCTCCCGTGTCATGGCTTCACAAACAGACTGTACCGGGCCAGCATTGCCATGGCACACATCCCTTTACGGCAATTTTATGGGAGCTTTCGTCTTAGCACCCAGTACCAGTCACACCCGAAATGCCTGCTACTGCTGCATGACCTGCCTGTTTTTCCGGAACTTTCGCCCCATCAACAAACGCAACACTACCGCACAACAAGCTCTCGCATGCGATAAGATGTGCCTGAATGGGTTGATATCTTCTTCGTACCCTCGTTCGCGCTGTAAAGTAATGTCGTAATAACAGACAGACAAGAGAGTACCTTCAGTTCGCTCGCTCGACTAGTGTCATCATCTCACTAATCCGAACTACAGGGTCCACCACGATTATTTACTCAACTTTCAGGGGTTCCGGTTGAAACCGCGTTTACTGGTTTCAATGTTCTCAATTAACAACAATGTGCTGGATAGAGTTCAGGTTAAGTTGCAAACCAACAGATTATGACAAGTTTTGATTGGGAGCTTCTTGGGTTCGCCAAATGAAAAGCGTCATTTTTGACTATTGTGTAGATTGATTGTTGATTGAATTGACAGGACGTTTTGCTGTTTCACAAGCCGAGAACGCAAAGCCAACCCACTAAAGCAAGCAAAAGTAGTGTATAAGTAGAAATAAGAGCTTGCTTTTTTTGGTCAATGCCGGAGTTGAACGGGAGGGTCGTCGCATCTAAATATTTTTTTAAAAACCGATGATTCTGTCAAGATGCTAAGACACGTAGTTTAGTAGAGTTCTATGATGTGTAAAAAAGATGCATTAAGTAATTTTTTGTAAATGTAATCGATAAATATATATCCTTGAAAAGAGCGGCCAGATTCTGGCCGAACTCGGCGGGCTCAAAACTGTTAAATTTTCCAAACAAGCGCTGAGGCTATCAATTTTCATTGCACATTTTAAAGCTCAAATTTGTATCATGTAAAATCTGTATTTCGGCTCGCCCTCCACTAGGTCGATAAATCGGCTCATTCACGGGTTTCTCTTTTATGGCAGGTGCTTGATTATTTGATTTTCTGTACTATATCCCAGAATACTATAGCACTTCTGGAAATCAAACAATCAAGAACCTGCCATCAAGAAGAAACCCATGAGTGAGCCGATCTATGGACCAAGTGGCGGGTGAGCCGAAATACAGATCTGCTTTTGAGATAAGTTAGGGGTTTTTAGAAACGGTGAAATATTGAGACCCGTGCAAAGTTGAGTAAATGTTTGTGGTGCACCCTGTACATAAATAGGGAAGTGTCCCTGCCAGCCCTGTGAATGATGTGCGGCGATTACTGATCGTGTTTACCTGTTAAGATTCCATGAACTGTAGGGTACCGTACCGATCATAGAGCGCTTAAATTCCACAATGCGCTCGTATCCATGTGATAGGAGTATGAACGATAGCACCTAGCCCTGATGTGTTGGTGTTTCAGTCGGTGTCTAAGTGTTGATCTACCAAGTATTTCTGCTCGAAATCTGCTGGCGATTGCGGGAAAAGTACAAAAGACTTGTAGCGCTTTGATCAATCAAGCACCCTGGCTGAGATTGCGCGCTGCACACTATACATTCTTTGTGATAGGATGTAGCTTGCTGCCTGGACAGATAGAGACCCTGAGATCTTGACTTTCCCCTTTGTGCCTTGATGTTTGGGTTGATTTTTTTCCCGCAAAAATATTGTCTGGCACCTTTTTTTGTACCTCGTCCAAAAGGTGGAATCTTGTAGCTGCGCTGCACTGGGTATGAAATTATGCTACACGATACCCTACACATGGGTTTAGAATCTTGTTATGTGTAAACTGGACGTGCCCTAATTTACGATGCGATTTATCGAATGTTGATTGTTGCAAGGCGCCGACAAAGTGAATCGTTTCACTGTGCATCAATTTTGATTTGGGGCATTCTTTGTGTCCGGATATTTTAACTGGAGTCGGTCACTTGTACAGTGGACGTTCGGTCAAACTTTTTCGATCTTTTCTCAAGGAGTGTACGTCTCAAAATTGATCCTTATCTGCTGGTTTCTACATTTTCGTTACGGTTCTGGCATTTCGGGCTGACGTGACTGACACACGGACATTATGAAGCCAACGACATCTCTCGCGCCTGTTGTTACAACCATGAAGAACGGTGATTTGGGAGTGAAAGGTACTAGTACTAGTATGCCCATATATATTGTAGGCCTTGGCTAACAAATCCACAGACCTGGTAGACGAACAGCAGGCAGGCAGGCATACAGACGACCGTACGAACAAACACACAGACACGCAGAAACACAGAAACACAGACAGACACACATACAAGCATATAGACAGTCAAACAGACAGGCAGGTAGACAGACAGGCAGACAAAAAGGCAGCCATGTAGACAGACAGACAGGCAAACAGACAAACAGATAGACAGTCGGACATGAAAAAAATAGATTCAATGTGGGACATGCTTTTTTATCATCGCCTTTCTTCTTTAGATCAGAGAGACAGCAATCATGATACAGCTGAACATGACATCCTTGATGATTCAGACGGAGGTTCCGGAAGCGTATTCTGCTTCGGATCCCCCGATCTGGCTCTTCCCGAAGAGCTAGAACAATTCCGCGCCAATTCAAAGTTTGTCTGATTTTGGCATAAACACCGTAATCACCCATGTTTTACGTAAGATTATATGACGGAACGTGTTTGCTACTTTCGTAGACGCTTTGCCAGACGGCGAATCTACGGATTCAACCAAACTCCCCTCGAATTCCTTCTCTCCTTTTTCCCGCTTTTTCCCATGCTTCGCGGCTACCGATGGAGATGGCTCGCCAACGACTTCTTCAGTGGTATCATCGTCTCCATGATTCATTTGCCTCAAGGTAAATCATAAGTCCCAACCCCTGAAAGTCACTTCTGCACGTAGAGCGTTTTTCTCTCATTTAGCAATGGCGGGTGCGATGACTGCCGTAATGAAACCGCAGCACGGCCTCTTCATGACCATGATTCCCGCCCTAATGTACGCCATCTTCGGGACGTCTCCGCAAAACTCGGTCGGTGGGATGCCCATCACCGCGGCCCTTGCTGGTGTCAGTATGGCACGGATCCGCGAGGAATACCATCCTGATAATTTCACCATGTCGCCGAACGACATGCTAGAGCTTCACTTTGGCATTGCCGGAGTCGTAGCGTTCGTGGCCGGAATCATTCAGGTATCCCACATGCTACGTATAACAGGCTCTGCATGCATTTGTGGCGGTACGACATAAAGAATTTGTTATTTGATTGAATTTTTTCATCTTATACAGATAAGCATGGGGATTTTCAAGTTGGGCTTCCTGTCGAAATTGGTGTCGAGCAACGTGTTGGATCCGTTCTCGGTGGCGTGCTGTTTGCAAGCCATCTGCGGGCAGCTCCCGGTCATGTTCGGAATCAAGCTCTACCCTTACTGCGGCCTGTACAAACATCCCTGGGCAAGTTAATGCACATATCCTTTGTATTACTAGTGTGTAAAAAGCGGCAAAACCTTGGAGGTTTTTGCTGTCTGTATAACGTACTACACGGTACACATGCACATACCGTACTGTATATGCAGGACAATACTAATACCAATAGGTGCAATACCCATCCATCTTCATAAATGTACCATCTTCGTAGTCAATATTAATTCGATACAATACTATTATTCAATCCATCTTCACACTCTCTAATTGTCAGCAAAATATGTATCAGTTTCGTAGCTCATTGCTTTTCCAGTTGTTTCACTTTGAGAGCTTCTAGGGAACATGACGTCATGGAACTTTTGCACTTGTAACATAGGTAGGATATGTCCAAAATATTTTTATTTGAATTCTAAATAAAATATAATAAATATTCGAATATTCTAATATAATATTTGAATTCTATTATAATGTTAATATTTTAGCCCGAAACCCATCGAACGCGTAGAGAGCGCGGATTGAGTAATGGGTAGTAAGAAGTTGTAATAGAACGCCTGGTTTCGGTGAATATTGATAGGCAGTAGACATCGACATCACCCTGCAGTTATGGATTAAAATAACTCCAAAAAAATTATTTCTTTTCCCCGTACTGCTTCAGGTTTTTTTTTGTCGATACAACTTAAGTTGATTTAATATTCGGATTGCGAGCAACGCAAAATTTAAAGTCGAAATACTTTCCAGTTTTTGGCTTGTTTCTACGATAAAATTCCACTTAAATGGGCGGATATTAGGTGAAGGTTATTTGTTCACATGGGAGATGAATGGTTATTCACGCCATCAAAGGTTACAAACACATTGTATAGGTTCCCAAAGTATTTGAGTCCAAAAGCGGTGATTGAGATGGAAACGGGCTTCATATTTCCAATTTTGCTTCTCGTAGACAGTTAGTGGTCAATATGATGGCGAGCCTGCACACCGTCAACGGAGCTGACACGGTTATCTCCGCCGTGGCCGCGTCCGTCATTCTCGTCTTTCGCGAATTCGGCCAACCCTATCTGTATCGGAAAATTAAGCTCGTCGTGCCCATTGAATTTTTGGTGATGATTGCCGGGACCTGGATCTGTTTTGCCTTTGATCTCCACACGCAGTACGGTGTCCGCGTAATGGGGACCATTCCAGACAGGTACAAATGTACACGTACTTCAATTAATCTGTTTGGATAGAATTTAATTCTAAATTAAAAATCGTCACGATGTGTGTTCAATTAAGATAGCGTTAAAGGATAAATTAAAAAATTTATAGTTTGCCCTACCCAAAAGTCCCCTCAATGGAGTATGTGCCCCATGTCCTCCTGGAAGGCTTCATCAGTGCCGTGGTTTCCTTCACCATCACACTCAGCTCGGCGAAAATTTTGGCCCGACAGAATGCGGACGTCATTTCACCCAGCCAGGAGCTGATTGCGGTCGGCTCGTCGAATCTCTTTGGGTCCTTCTTCTCCTGCTTTGTCTCGGCTGCGCCAATTGGGCGTTCCATCATCAACCAGTCGATGGGCAGCAAAAGTCAACTGTCTTCCCTGTTCGGATGTCTCTTTATGGTTACTTTGTTCCTCACTTGTGGTCAGGCCCTCAAATACTTACCCGTGGTAAGCTCCAAACGGTACACGGTACTTAGCTTGGTGAATGTCCGTACGTCTGTTCATCAGTAATGTCTGTCTGTCTGTCTGTCTGTCTGACTGTCTGTCTGTCTGCGTCTCTGTTTGTGTGCCTATCTGTCTGTATCAGTTTGCTTGCCTGCCTGCCTGCCTGCCTATCTGCCTATCTGTCTGTCTGTCTGCCTTCAATTAATTTGTCCTTTCGAATTTCAGTGTATAATTTCAACAAACATTGTGGTGACGTTGATCATGACATTGAAAATTTTTGCCGATCTGCCGAATTTATGGAGAGCTAGCAAACTCGATGCGGTGAGTGCCGGGGCACATCCTGGTTAAATACTATGCGGCGCAGACATACATTATCCGAAATATCACATCTTTCTTTCCATTTATCTTTGGTAGATGATTTGGATTTCCACATTCCTCAGCTGTATCTTCCTCGACGTCCGCATCGGATTGATTACCGGTGTAATGCTGTCCTTATTCTCCATCATTTATCGTAGCCAACGGTAATTAAAATTCAAACGCAGGCGGGCACACTTTTGTTGGATTAAAATAAATATCCATGCAGCAGACCATTTTTGATTATCAATTATTTTACAGGCCAAAAATAAGAGTTCTTGGAAGGATTAAGGATTCGCAAGGCTATGTTCCCTTGAAGTACTACAAAGAGGTCGGCACTCACATTTTTCTCATCGCTGTTGATGCATTCTTGATTACTTTCTCTCCGTAATTCTTTATACAGTCCCTTGTTTGTTGATTGTTTATAGGCCGCAGAAGTTGCTGGAATCAAAATCCTCCAGATCCAGAGTGCTCTGCACTACGGCAACGCGGAATACCTCGTGAAACACGCTAAATATCTAACGTTCCTCCGTAACACGGCGCCCACCTTTCAGCTGGACAGCGTCCTTGCTATTCCGCCAACACAAAATTCCGACCAACAAGGCTCTTCCAGACGACGCAGCTCGCTCCCTGTCAAACTTTACAAAGCCGCTCCACCTCATCGTCCTCTAACTTTCAAGCCGGTACACCACATAATAAATATTTAATAATAGAATAGCTATAATAAATGTATTACATTCGTTTAATAATTATATCTAACAATAGATTTAAATATGGTTATAATATTAATAATTGTTAATTTATAAATTACCAATTATTACTATTACTATTATAATAATTTTTAAACGTATTACACTCACTTATACCTCTAACGAACTAATATGGTAAACAATTATCCTAAATATAATAGATTATTTATGAATCATATTATTAATGTACTGAAGTGGGCTTATTGTCAAATCATTTTGTAAATTAATAAATTTGTAAATTAAATTTGTAAATTTTAAAATAATAAATTTAAATTTATTTACTTTGTCTTTTCCAGAATGATTTAACTACGGTCAAAGTCCAGCAAAGCCTGCGACGGATTGAGGAATCCAACAGCGATCTCTACGCCGATATGGAGATGCCGAAGCTCGACGGAGCGGGAAAGTTCGGGAATACAACCGTTCAAATAACCACTCCGACAGAGAGCGTGGTCTATGGTGTCGTACTGGACTTAAGTATGACCACATTTATCGATTCGGTTGGACTGCGAGCACTGGAACAGCTGGCCGACGACTTGGACAAAGTTCACGTGGGACTGTTTTTGGTACAGAACAAAGGTGCGAGAAGGGTTATTTAAATCTGGAACGTCTGAGTGATTAATGGCTTTGTTAATGCTTTGCATGTTCGTTTGTAGGATCGATAATACAGCATATAAAGAAAAGGGAAATTCTGAAAGTGATTTCGGAAAAGAGTATATTTCTCTGTTTGGAAGACGCGGTCTTCGAAGCGGTCCGCCGAGGAACACATGTGCTCACACCATCAGGCAGACCTCGACGACTCAGTCAGGATACCGATTCACGATACTGGCCGACGGATATGGTGCGAGTGGAAGGCTTACCGGCCACCAATCAGCGGACTAGTGTGCATTCAATGGGTGGTCAATTTCAATAGAGATTGTAACTACTACCCTGCATGTAGCCATCTTCATGCATCTTTTTTTAAGTGGGTTGCTGTGATAATTGCTGACGTTTTGATGCTGTGCCGTTATTTCACGTTTGTATTGAAGGGTACGGTATGATCGCTGCATAGTGTTGCAAGCTTCTTTTACTTATCAAACAGACAGATGAGAAACAGCCAGACAGCCAAATAGGCAGAGCGACAGGCAGATAAATGGATAAACAGGCAGACAAGCAGACAGGCGAATAAATAGGCAGACAGTCATACAGACATACAGGCAGACAGACAGACAGGCAGGGATAACAAACAGACTGGCAATGAAATAAGCAGATAGGTAGGCAGACGCGTGTGTAGGTTGATAAGCGGACAGATGTGGACCTATATTGTACATGAAGCGGTCCAGTATTATTGACTCCACTTCTCGACCTAAGCAAAACAAGTACTTTACTGCCACAATAACTAGGTTTGTAGACTTTTAAGCCTAGAAATCTCAATTTAATTGCAAATCTAGAGGCGAGGACACTGCCCTAGCGCCGTTGTATCCAGCTTTGCTTATTGCTATTATCTGCCAGGCGAAGACGATTGAGTGGCCAGCAGTAATACGGTATTAAATGCAAATGCTGTGAAGCATTTCTCTTGTAGCTGGGGATTCCGAAGACAACGAATAATGTCATTTCTTATCATTATAAAAAAATCAGACCTTCACATTCAGCTCCCCATTCAATGTAACCAATCGCGCAGCTTCTTAAGTACCGTCGACCGTCGTGTGTACATGTTTTACACATACATTTGATCTAATAGAACGACGTGGCATATCTGCAGTATTATCATCCAAGCCTCATCTCGTTCTGGACATACGGGTCATTCATGAAGTTCTCATTGATGGCTATTCTCAATCGCACGTTTGCATTCACCTCATCGCGCTCTATGTCAACCGACTTTACGGTAATATCTCCCCTCAACGATGAAGAGGCCAGGGAATGATAACGGCGATGTAATATTCTTCCAATATCCCTACAAAAGCACGTAACGTTAAGAAATGAACTTAGTTAACGGGTTCCAAAGTCAAATAGACTGCGATTGCGGACAACCCAACGAAAGGCTGCTTTCGCCGACTATCATGTTGACTGATCACATTCAGCGTAACCTTCGGCCGAATATCTCCGGGCGAAAACGACGTCTTCTATTCTTCTCCCCCAGACCGTCCTTGCTTGAACATTTGCAAGAGTAATTTTCACGCCTGACGGGGCAGTTTTACGGCCTTCACTGAGGGTTTGAGAGAAACTACGACCCGAAACACGTCGTGCCAAACTTTACAACTTGCAGTTTAGAGGTCAGCTGTTTTGTACTGGAGAACAAAGGCACGAAGAAAGTAGCTAAAGAATTCTTATCGTGTTCCAGGAACGGCAATCAGAACATAGCGCAATGTTCGTTTGGTACTACATCACCAGACAAAAAATAGCAGCTTCTGCAAGGCGATTCCTATAAAAGGTTTCAGTGTTTATTTCCGTCCTCGTCAAATCATTTATTTTGTTTGTAAGACGTGAAAATGTTGTCGCTAGTGAACTGCGCCATCATCACGGCTTTGGTGTCAGTACTCTATTTTCTCTTCAAAAAGCGAAACCATAACGGTATTTATGGGTTGCCTCCTGGTCCGTCGGGATGGCCGATAGTCGGCAGCCTCGGAACCCTCTTTGGGGTTCAGAGGCACCAAAAACTGGCCAGTGATGGGAGGAAATACGGCGGAATTTTCACCATGCACATCGGAGCTGTGTGAGCACATTACCGGCGCTTTATTTTTCTTGCGAACAATCATTTTTAATTCGAATCAAGGAATGATCGTGTATTATTTTTGTTTTGAGTTAATGTTATTTTAAACAGTAATATAGGTTACATTTGCAATGTGGGAAGTTTAGCTTGTGATTGAGTAATATTCACCTGCTAACCAGAACACTACTACACCCCGCAACTAAAAACTGACAGTAACTACAATTCTTGATAAAAGATTGTGTTTTTATTTTTATTTTATTTTTCAGTAGACTAACGGCTATTTTATGTATTTTCTTCGGTAGGCATTCAGTGTGGATCACGTCCTTCAAGATATTCCGGGAGGCTGTGGTGGACAACACGTGGGCGTTTGCCGGGCGCCCACAACACATTTGGCTGACTGACGAAACCACGGAAAAAAATCCCGGTACATTCAGTCAGCATCCATTTGATTGAAATACTGGTAAATGGTGTTGTTTTAATCGAAATAAATTAAAAATTAAAAAATTAAAATGAAGACCAGGACGTGACAAAAGTGTGCTTTTAAATCAAATTAAAAATTTTACGGAACCACCGGAAAAAACCCCGGTACATTTAGTCAGCCTCTCTTTGATTGATATACCGGTAAATGGTTTTGTTTTAATCGAAAATGAATTTAAATCTATAATTTAAAAAAATTCAATTGAAGATTAGGACGTGACAAAAGTATAATTTTAAATAAAATTTAAGATTCTGTTTTTTCCTATTTTTATTCACTATTTTAAAGTGATCTGACGTTAAGTAACATCAGTATCAACTGAGACCTCATCGTTGGCATAGATGTAATCGTACATGTGAACAGTATGTTTCAATGTCCATCTAGGCATCATTGCCAGTGGAGTGGATGAAACCGCTCGAAATGTCCGCAAGTTCACCTTGGTGTCGCTGCGAAGCTTCGGGTTCGGAAAGACCAGCATGCAGGACGCCATTCTGCGGGAGAGCGACGATTTGATTGAGGAAATTCGCAAGCAAAATGGCCGACCCTTCAATCCGCGCAGTGTAGTCGCCAATGCTGCTGCCAATGTCATCTCATCAGTGGCCTTCGCTAGAACTTACAAGCAAGGTTTGTCAGTTTGAGTTGTTATTCAGGACTAAAAATTATAAATCTAAAATATGTTTATTAGTATCTAAGTATAAAATTTATTTTCTACTAACTAGAATATATATATCTAAATCTAAAAAATATAAATCTTAAATTTATATATATATTTAATCATAAATTATTCCTTCTAAGGTGACGAGGCATTAGCCGTAGTCAACGATTCCATCACCAATGCCATGCAGCATATCCTCAAGGCCCAACGCGACCGGATTTTCCCTGGGCTGCGGTTCGTTCCTTTCATCGCTAAATTTCGCGATAGTTTGAATAACAGCTTCTCCGCCGGAAAACGATTCCTTGCGGGAATTGTAAGCGAACATGTTGCGGAACACGAAGCAGGAAATCCGCGTGATTTTGTGGACATGTGGTTGGATGAGAACGGCAAAAGCGAACAGTCGGCGGAGAGCTTTCCTGTGTCTCGGCTGGAAAATGTGCTGCTGGATCTGTTTGCTGGTGGTTTTGAAACGACCACGACTACATTTCAATGGTATACAGTTTTCGTTCAAAAATATTTCTCATTTTCTAAATGAACGGTATAATTTAGAATAAAAAAGGTCGCCATC
Organism: Hypsibius dujardini; assembly: GCA_001579985.1. Classification (NCBI taxonomy): domain Eukaryota; kingdom Metazoa; phylum Tardigrada; class Eutardigrada; order Parachela; family Hypsibiidae; genus Hypsibius; species Hypsibius dujardini. Next base: position 35,511 of record LRSR01007846.1, read on the forward strand.
TTCTCAATTTTATTAGGATATTCGCGCTGCTGCTACACCATCCGGAAGTACAAGTCAAGATTCATCAAGAGTTGGACAGTCAAATCGGCCAGGGACAGTCCGTCACACTCGAGACCCGGGATTTAGTACCGTACACCGAAGCCGTCATACTGGAAACACTCCGGATGTATCCGCTGATACCCTTCGCTGTTCCCCATCAGGCGACTGAAGATACCACGTTGGCGGGATACCGAATTCCGAAGGGTACGAGGTAAAGGCCGTTAACCAGGCCACTTTTAGAAATCGTAACTTAATCAGGCCGGTTTTTTCAACGTTGACTTCCCGGCGCTGCAGTGCTGCCATGCCACGACAGATGGCTTGAAAACATTCAGAAAAATTCTCTGACCCATTTTAGTTCGTTCCTAAGCCTCACGGTTCGAATTTGAGTCCAAAAAATGGAATAGAAAAATCTCAATGGAGAAGTGTGCAAGTAGTCCGGTAGAGGCGCCACTTCGGTTCCATCTCCCTGGATTGACTTCGCAAAAACGACTTATGCGCCACCTGTTGGCTGCCGGCCTGGTTAAGTTACGATTTCTAAAAGTGGCCTGGTTAACGGCCTCTACCTCGTACTGTTTCGGTGTGATTTTGGTTTTGTTCTGCTTGTTCCTTTTTGAACTTCTTTTCTTTCTTCCGAAAAGTTACTAAAGGGCTAGAAGATTTAACCTGATTCAAAAACACCAAACTAGATCGCAGTACTAATTTGTTTTATTTTTCGGAAAAAAAACTAAACTAAAGTAGCAAGTAAATATATTTAAGTGATAAAACTAATTGTATCGTCTTATAACCGTGGACTAATGTTCGTGGCAAATCATAATATAAACAAGAATGTAAATGGAAGCAAAAGCAATAGTAAACAAACGAACTAGTCTTGTTTAGTTTCAGCTTAATTAGCAGCTCAATTTCTGTCATCCCTAGGGACCCAAGTAATGCTGCATCTCTACTCGATCCTCCACGATCCGGAACTGTGGACTGACCCGGAGACCTTTTGTCCGGAGCGATTCTTGCACGACGGGCTGATTAAGATCCCCGATTACTGGGTTCCCTTTGGAATGGGTCGCCGTTCCTGTATCGGAGAACAGCTGGCGCGCAAAGAGTTGTTCTTAATTTTTGCCAATCTAATGAAGAGTTTCCGTTTGGTACTGCCCAAGGGCGATTCGTTGCCGTCGCTGGACCTGCAACAGGGTGTTGTGATCTACCCTTCCCCCTTCAAAGTGGTTCTTGTGGAGCGATGAAATGCTTGAGGGCAGAGTTATGCTGACGGTTTTGGCTCGAAAGAAAAGACGGGGAAGCTTGTCTTAAGTGTGTCTTAAGCGTGTCTTAAGCGTGTCTTAAGCGTGTCTTAAGCGGTCTTTAAATGTGTTTTTGCGTGATTCACGGATCTTAAGCGTATATACTTTATTAATGTTGAAACATCTACTTCCTGGACTACACTGCATGCACAGACAACAGTAAATACGAGAGCTTTCGAGCGACTCGAATTCCTATCTCGATCTGATTATACACATTCGTCGGGGACTAACGTTTAAACTCAATAATCGGCCATATAGGCCACGTACATGTACACATTCACTCGCGCCCAGACAAAACATTGGCGAACGACCTAGAAACATTGCAACTGTATCAAAGAGCAAAAGAATATTTTCTGCAATACATTTAGCCATCATTTTGCTCTTGTTGTAGACAGGCAGTGTGGATTACGTCTTTTAAAATATTCCGAGAAGCGATGGTAGACAACACCTGGAAGTTTGCTGGCCGACCACATCAAGTGTGATTATCGGACAAAACGACCGATAAAAATCCAGGTATGCGATGTTTACTAAACAGCGCCGGCAAAGTGAGATGATTACCTCGAATTATGTCTGGTTAATTAGGGAATCATATCGAACGGAGTGAACGAAACCGATCAATATGTCCGGAAATTCATTTTGATTCGCTACGCAATTTGGGATTTGGAGAGAGTAGCATGCAAGACGCCATTTTGTGAGAGAGAGACAAACTGAACGAAGAAATCCGGAAGCGGAAAGGGGAATCGTTTAATCCCAGAAAGGCTTTGGTTAATGCAGCTGCCAACGTCATTGCGTCGGTAGCTTTTGGTAGAACTTACAAATCAGGTACAACTATTCTAGGGCTGACAAAAAAGGAACTTATTTATAAGTGACTATTTTTTTAGCTTTATTTTTTAAATTTACATACAAGCTATGGTTGGAAAACTGAACTGAATTATTATTGTCTAAGACAGGTTTTGTTTGAATGTCTCAAAAAACCTATCTACAATTTTTTTTCACACACAAAATTTAACTAAAAAACCTCTCTTTGGAGTTCAGCTAGTTTCAACTTGCGTCAAAGTATCCTACAGTATGAATGTGTTCCACCAGAACATTTGTTTTTTCTGTAGTCTAAAGTACAAAGAACTACGACAAAACTTTACCCTGGCAGGTGAGGAGGCATTAGCGGGGATCAACGATTCCATCACCTCCGGGATGAAGCAGGTCCTCAAGGCGCAACTTGACCAGGTTGTCCCCATGCTGCGGTTTATTCCCTTCATTGCCAGTTTCCGAAAAGATTTCAATGACAGTTTTCAACCGGGGAGGCGGTTCTTGTCGGGCATTGTGAAGGAACATACTGCCGAACATGAAGCGGAAGTCCGCGGGATTTTGTGGATATGTGGTTGGATGAAAACGGGAAAAGTCACAGATCGAGCGAGAGCTTTGCTATCGAACGTTTGGAGACCATGCTGCTGGACATTTTTGCTGGTGCTTTTGAAACGATACTACAACTTTTAAATGGTATACATTCTTCTGAATTACAAAAATTCACGACTCAAGTATTACAATTTAATAAAGTAATTTCAACGTAATCGAAAAGTTGTATATTTAAATGTATATTTATTATGTAATATTATGTAATATCTGTTATGTAACGTAACTTATAAGTTATAAATATATATACTAGATATTTATAATTTATCAGAATATTATACGTTATCATAAATACTTGAAATATAATAAAGTTTAAGGTATAATTCATGAAAAAACCCATGTCATCTTCTGATCTCCGTATAATTGCAATTTTTTTCCACCACCCAGAAGTCCAGAACAAGATCCACGCAGAACTGGGCAGTAACATTGGCTACGGTTAACAAGTAAACCTGGAAGTCCGTGATCAAGTACCCTAAACCGAGACAGTCACACTGGAAACACTTCGGATGTTTCCAGTGGCCCCAACGGCCATTCCCCATCAAGCTACGGAAGACATCCTTTTGGCGGTATATCGATTACCAAAAGGTACCGTTTATACCTTGTTCCTCTTTCTGTTCCTTTTGTTTCTTTTTTGGCAGGGTTCGTTTCAATTCGTTCGAAAAGGTACCCGCTTGATCGTGTCTCTCTATTCCATCCACCACGATCCGGATCTGTGGACTGACCCGAAGGTCTTCCGTCCGAAGCAATTTCTGCGCGACGGTCTGATCAAGATCCCTGAGTACTGGGTTCCCTTCGGAATGGATCACCGTTCGTGTATTGGATATCAGTTGGCGCGGAAAGAGTTGTTTCTTATTTATGCCAATATGATGAGAAATTTTCGCTTAGTCCCCGAGGGAGACTCCCCACCCTCGTTAGAGTTCCAACCGGGTACGGTCAGTCACCCACCTCCGTTCCGTTCCATGTCGTCCTCACAGAACGATAAAGTTACGGTGTCTAGAAGACACCAAGAAGAGACTTTGCACAACCTTGGGAGTTTTTTTATTTCAAGATTTTTGAAGAGGTTCTTGCTACGCTATATTTTCAAAATTATTTTTTTAATAAACCCCTTGGTTTCTTTTATCAGAAAGTTGTATTTATATGAGTGGAGGCAAATCTCGTGAAAGACAATAAACATCGGTTAATACCGTCTGGGCCAGTAAAGTTTCCTCCAGCACAAATATTCCCCGTGATTTCAAAAGCAAGTTGTATTTCTTAGGCTAAATTGAAAGTCAAATACCTGCACACTGATCCTCTAAAAAAAATACCCCGTTTTGAATTCCTCAAAACAAATGAAATCCATTTCCCTAATTTCAAATTTAATTTGTTGTTAAATCTGAAAAGTTTTTGGAAAGCTTCTGATGTTTTGAAAAGTCCATTCGTTTTCTGTTTCGAGAGAACCAGCTGTGTCAAGGCAGTTTCAGATAACCAGAGCTGTCCCAGCTTGGCGCTATGATCGGGCTTCTGCATAAAGTTCGGAGGAATAAAGTTATTGTTTTCCCTGATTTTTTTTTCCAAAATTTCCAGTCTGCAGAGGGCGCCTCGCTATATGTCTGCAGTGCTGAGAGGAGTATTTTTCTGTTGAGTTGAGTCTTGTCTCCATATTTGGCACTGCTGCGTGACTGTGTGATGCTGCCTACTCGTGTGTGTGTGTGTGTGTGAGTAGAGTACACCAAAAAGTCTATGCATGCACTGCGTGAATCTATTCCCCCTACACACTTACACACATTCACTCTAATAACCGGTTGGCCGCTCATGAAAACTCTAAACTCACTGGGCATGTATAGAAACCAGTAAAGAAAAGTGCCTTCCGGCGCTAAAAATGCTACCACACAAACGGCGTGATTGGTGGAAAAACCGCATCAGGGTGTCGGCAAGATGACGTAAGGGAGTGTAAAGAAATCGATCGACTCTCCATTGCATGAAGAGTCAGGGGAGGGAGTACAGCAGCAGACACGCAGACACGCAGCACCCCAGCAGAGCCTCTCTTTCCTGCGGATCTCTAACCGCGTCGCAAGTATCTCCAAACAAACCGGGGATTTTCTTTGAGAATTTTACAATCTCCCTGTTCTTCCGCCTGAATCCCTGTTGATTTATTAATCGGACTCTTTTGATCATCCCTAACAACAAAAAACCCGCAGCACAATGGTCTACCTTAGTTTCCTGAAATCGCGGACTGGAATACTCAAACTACTTGAAACCGTGAGAAACAACGCTTCGTGCAAACATTCAACTCAATGCTTACGTAACATTGTTGACTGTCTGTACGCTCATCATACCCCCGATACACCATGCTGTTCTTCCCCCTATAGATCGTCGGGATCATCACTTTAGCCCTGGTGGTGCAGTACGGTGTCCAGGTGTTCCAGTACCAGGACATACTCACCGGGTCCGCGTTCCTGCTCGCCGTGGTGGCCGTCGGTCTGGTCGTGTCCTTCATCGAACTCGTCACCTTCTTCTACGATGACGATACCCTGTATGGGGTGCGAAAAAGTCTATTCGTAAGTCCCTTGTTTTTTACCTGCTATTTTACCGGAATCCCTGCAAATGTCTGCGTTGATCATTATTTTATTTATTTATTCATTCATGTCTGTTGTCTGTGTCTGTGTCTGTGTCTGTGTCTGTGTCTGTGTCTGTGTCTGTGTCTGTGTCTGTGTCTGTGTCTGTGTGTCTGCTGTGTCTCTATCTATGCCCATGTGTCATCCTCAACTCGCCACATCCCTGCCGTCCATGTCTGGGTCTCTGTTGGTGGCTGTACCTGTTTTGGTGACGATGTGTCTGCTGCTGCATCGGTGTCTGTGACGATGCTTTGCTGCTTGTATTTACATATTTTTCATATTTGTTTGTAGGAAGTCATGTTCTGCTTCGTAATGACGGCCTTGTGGCTAGCAGCAGCATGTAAGTCGAGTGCGATATTATGTGAACAGTCCTTTGAGTCAAGGACACAGATACTCGGATATACGATGTATGTTATTTGAAGGCCTGACTCAACATTTGTTTGCATTTGGCATTGTTTGCAGGCACAATGGCGTATTTCGTCCACACGAGGCTTTACGAGCACTACAAGAGCACAAACAAGCAGTTTGACATGTACGGGGGCCTCATCGCAGCAACGGTAAGTTAATTATGCATATACAAAAGTATGGTAACAACCTATTACAATGTTTTACAATTTAACAATTTTATTTACAATCTCTTACAATTTGTTTTATTGAAAATTTTGGTTGTTTTTAAGGTGTTTGCCTTTGTCGGAGCGGTCCTCTACTTGATTGACGCCATCTTGGCCTATTCCGATATGAAGTCCACCGTCAACGGGGGACCACGTTATTTCGAGACTGTCGTGTATAAATAAAGAGTGATGAAAAGAGTTCCGTCTTAAGAGAAGCTCGACACACGGAACCTGATCCCTTGCCCCAGAGAGAAGACACGATCGCTCATACGTCTCGGCAGATGGCGTGGTATTCTTGCACGTGTGTACACTAATTTCTTCGCTGTCTGATGTGCCGGCATGCCAACCCAGTCGGGATCCCCTCTCACTAATTCTCTTTTCCCAGTCGAAAGTGCATTTTTTGTACCTACTATACAATATCCTCATTCATTTCTAATAAAATTTGCTTAAAGATGGCAGTCTTGCTTGTGGTAAGCAAATGAACTATAAAATCTGGGTTCGTTTGGGTGAGAGAGAAGTTCCTAAATTTTATACACAGTAGTTACATCAGGTAGGTTTTCAAAAATCTTTTTAATTAACTGTCCGGTGCTTGGAGAGATGCCATAAAGTCCCTTGAAACAGGGAGATTGAATTCAGATTGGCAGGAACGTAAATTAGATTCAATGCCTGGTTCGTAGATGACGGTTAGCCGTAGTGGCACGACACTCAGGGGACCACATCCGCACGATCAGTTCGGAAGGTTTGCCGTCAGCCAGGACGTTGACGGCCCGCCTGCAAAGTTGCTGGCTAGGCAAGAGGGTGGAAAATTTATCCTACAGTTCATGATCACTCAACGGAAGTAACGGTGACGGAAGTTAACTAGTCAGGATGGTGGACGGTCAGTCTAGAAGATTTACCGTCCGCCCGGGTAGACGGTTTGCATGCGAGGTTGTTCATGGTTATGGCGCTAATCCGGAAGATGGACCGTTTGTCTCAAAAGTTGGCGGTCAGACTGGAACTAAATCGATTAGCTACAGTCACGGTGGTCGGATAGACGGTCGTTCCGGAAGGTTTACTCTCACTCGGGCAGTAATGGAGATTTTCCCTCCCGATCGACTTGAGTTTTTTTTCGCAAATAGCCATCTAATAATCATGATTTATCATTGGGGTCTCCGCGTGGAATTCACATTACTGAAAAAGAATATTCAGAAAAGAATAAGAAAGAAAAGACTTTCCCAGCAAGTTTGTGTTGTGAGTGGGTGCTAAATTGATTGAAAGCTCAATATTTTCCTTGATTTTCATTGTAAAAAATTTCGATTTTGAAACATACATTTAAAATATGTAATAAAACTTTGCCACACAAAATTCAATTTGGAGTCGATCCGCATCAGCCGAGTATTTTTCAGGTGTCAGGGGGCGGAGCTGTAGGCCAGCTTTAGGAAAGCTACGCTCGAATTTCTTGTCCTTTTTAAAAATACACACAACTAGGCCCCCTGACACTTAAAAAATATTGATTTAATGCCGATCGACTCCAAATTGAATTTGGCATAATAAAATATAAAAACACATGTTTTGAATGTATTTTTAAAAATCGAAATAGTTAAAAATGAAAATAAAGGAAAATAGTGAGCAGTCAATCGATCAAGCACCCGCTCACAGCACAGCCTCGCTGGGAAGTCTTGTTCTTTCTTATTCTTTTCTGAAACCGGCAATGTGATTTCCACGCGGAGACCCCAATAATAAATCACGATAACTGGACAGTCTATTTGTAAAAAAAACTTACACCGATTGGGAGGGAAAATTTCCATTACTGCCAGTCACCCAACAGGTAATGAAACGGTTCCCTTACAAGGGTCACAAGCTGAGCAGGGCGGTGGACAGTTTTATCTTAAAGTTGATGGTCAGTCTGGAAGTAAGACAGGTAGGATGGTGAACGACAGCCCAAAAGACTTACAATCAGCCAGAAGGTGTACGACACGCCTGTGAAGTAACTAGTCAAGCACGAGGTTGAATGATTTGCTTCACAGGTTGAGGATCACATCGGAATAAAACAGTTAGTCAGGATAATCATGGACCGCCAGTTAGGAAGATTTACCGTCAGCCTTATCAAGTCAGCCTGCAAAGTTTTAGTAGTTTGGCACTGAGTCCCAGAGGTTGACGGTCAGTCTGGAGGTACAGAAGTTAGAAGCAGGATAGCGGATGGTCCGCCCGGAAAGTTTACGGTCACTACGCAGGTAAACTGACCGTACTCGGTAAATTTCACGACTCCGATTGACTATCCTGCACCCATCGAGCAGACCGCCCATATTCCAGATTGACCGACAAGCTCCCGCACTGGCAGTCCGCTTTATTTTGAGACCCGGCGGTCCGGAAATTACTATTCGATATACAGAAGCTTGAGCAAGCCAAGTTGCGACAATTCACGCCTTCTCGTTTGTCGGTCACGCCTCTTCATTACAACGGCGATTTTTGCGGTAAAACCTGTAAAAAACTTGACTGAACTGAATCTGTCTATTGAGAAATCTAACAATTTAAATTGGAGTTAAAAGCGTTGTCAACCAGCAATAATGCTTGCGATCAAGCAACTGCCATCCGTGCCACTCCCGCAATGATCGCAAAGTGGAAAAACTTGTTTATCGCCCAGACCCTTAAACCACTCGGCAAATTCAGCACATACTTGGGCTCTTCTACGGCACAGTTCGAAACATTATTTGGGTGGATTTGGCCGGGAAGATACGCTGCAAGAGAAAGATCCGCCATCTCTCTGACAAGAAAGTTGTACAACACGTCCTCAAGGTCCCGCAGTTATTGGAGCACATCTCACATGGGAAACCGAGGTTCGTCGTGACGATTGATGAGGCCTGGTGCTATAAGAGCCATGTGAACGGTCGGAGGCAGATTTAATACAAACTTTGAAGGAAGGAGAGTCCTCAAAATTGGCTGTCGGAAAAAGCACCCTCGTGGAGTGATTTTTGTCGCTGGAATCTCTGTCAAAGGAATAAGAGGCATCCGATTTGTCCCTCCCGCACCAAGATGAATTCTGACTTTTAGGTCAAGTGAGTTTTGAAGCCGCTTTCAAAAAGGACATTCCACGGCTTTAGGGGAACCAGGCAAAGTCGGCTCTGAACACTTTCCGCTTCTTGCAGAACAGCACCTACCAGTTTATTCGTGCGGCGGACTGGCCCTCCAATTCTCTTAACTTGAGTCCAATGGATTACTCCATCAACGGAATTTTTAAGCGACGTTTGTGGAAGCGCAAGGCGAAAAATTTGTCTGGTCTAATGCGTGCTATAAAACGAGAATGCAACTATCCCAACTTAGTTTCTTCAAGCTACTGTATTCGCGACCGCATCTACGTCGCCGATCTTCTCGTGTTCTATTCCTGGCCCAAAATTATTTCGTAGTGGAGTGATGATTAAGAATCACGACGTGGTGCCCAGCAAATCAGCAGTACCTCGGGGGAAGAGCCCTCTCTCCTTCAAGGGTCGCACCTCAACCTCCACTACCCGTCTTGCATTGTGAAACTACAGTACGCCAGTGGCGTATTGAGCCATTAGACAGACACATAGACATGTGCCTACCTCCTTACCTCTCCTCCCGATTTTTTTTAAATACCTGTAGGCACCTGTTTAGTTATTTTCTGTGAATGAATACAGGCAAAGATTCTTGAACAAAATTATGCGCCTCTGTAGGCACAGAACTGGAAATAGTTGTATATGTGAGCTCATCTGTGCCTACCCCCTCTGTGAGACCTCAATACGCACCTGCAATACGCTCGAGCCCTTCGCGTCGCATAATTATCGCTATCTGATAAGTGTTGCAGCGGTGAAAGAGCGCATGTAGGGTAGTGGAATACAATTTTGTGTGCAATTCAACAGTGAGTCCGAAGGTCCCCTCTCATCATAGGTATCATGGATAAGAGAACAACAGCGCTTCAAAGCAATAATTCGCGACAACATAGAGTCTGGCTGCAAGATTTGAAGAACTACGAAACTTTCCTGTCATGGCTTGCGAGTGTTGTCGACGGCAAGAGCCGCGTATCGGGAGGTACCTGGCACCTACGAAGATGGCCGTATATGGCTGAAGTACATGTACCGTGGGACGGTTTGTTCACGCTCCAGACATGCTTCTTCCGGACAGCCGCTCAAGGTCCACGTATGCGGAGAACAATATCAATATAATTATAAACAATGTTGAGTGCAATGTCACAGTTTTAGACCTACCGAGATTCCTCGCCTCTCGTATCAATTACGAGGTAAAACTTTCAAGTTGACGCACTGTCAAAATCGCTTTCAAGTTGACGCACTATTTATTTTCCCTGTTGTTTCTCGATTTGCCAATAGAGTTGACATCTGAAACTTTGAAAACGTCCAAAAAAATCTGGTTACAAGATGTTACCCATTCAAAAATAGAAATCCGGCTGTAGGCTACGTACGAGTGCTTGGAAAAAAGGAGACATTTGACTGTAGAAACTGTCGGATTCGAGGTTGTAGGGGCGGCACTTACTCTTTTGCACACACATCGCCATCGCGCGCAGTGTGACTTTGACAAAGTAAACCACAACAATTGCGCAAGTTGCGACATGTGCGCCCCCTATTTCCCTCACTGCGTCAACTTAAAAGCGATTTTTCCAGTGCGTCAACTTAAAAGTTTTACCTCGTACTATATGTCGTACGTACCGGACTGTTAACAGTACGTTGGTTCGAAACGGAAACCGAAATACTGACAAGACAAAAGCTGCGTGATTATACGCTAAATTTATTAATAACAGAGCAGATAGTAAGGACTCGTTCACCTAGGTCAGCTGTAATTGGCAAACAGGTAGGCCGGTCTTCACATTTTACGCACGTTTCATCTACATTTTGACCGGTTGGAAACCCTGTCCAATGTGAGAGAGGGATAAAAAGACCGGAATCCGCGCTGTGACTTTCCAGTTTTCGTTTTACATTTGTTTCCGGGTGCTTTTGAAAACATTTTCCGCCAGTAAATCAAGCCCCACGTCCAGGAAGACACGCCCTTATCAATGGAACAGAAAAGCAGTGCAACGGAAGAAGCCGTGGAGTATTCACAGACACGACGGAAGCTTGCAGTTTCCGCGTTAGGACAGCGGGAATTTCAGAGTAAGCGGGGCTCTATTATTTAATTCATCATCTTCATAATTAAATTACATCTCATATAATTTTTTAAATTTCTATTTGTAATTTTATAATTTATAGTGTGTCATTTCATTTTGCAATCGTTTACAAATATAACTAATAATTTTTTAATGTATAATTTAGAAGTTAACTTTATAACTATTTTAAAAAAAACTAATAATTTTATAATTTATAAATTTATTCTTTTGTTTAGAATTGTATACTTTCCATTTATATCTTTATAATTAATGTTGTTTTTTTTAACAAAAATATGTACGATGGCACCGTTTTGTGTTGTATAGCACCCGGGAAGAAGGATGAAAAAAATTATGAGCTTAAAGAATTGGGACAAACTAACGCCGGAGACGTGGAAGCCGCTGCCGAAGAACCATCTGAACCGGCATTGTTGAAGCCCGACTCGGTGATGCAAGTGGCTTTTCTAGTCCTGTTGGTGCTACTAGTGACTGCCTTCGGAGTGGCAGATTCGCAATTAGCAAAGGAAACCTACTCCGATAAGTTCAACGCACCCTTCTTGATCTTGTACGTCGGACAAATGACGCGGACCCTCACCTTTCCGTTGTTCCTCCTGGTCAGTGCGATTATTGCGCGGGTGAAGAATCGGCCATTTAGCGCACGAGAGACCACACGGTATGAAATACAAATATCTGTGCAAGGATGCAAAATTAAGTGGAACTGAAAACATTAAATTGTAAGACTAAATTAAGCCTTCATTTAAACTAAATTAAACTAAAAGAAACTAAACTAAACTAAACTAAACTAAGCTAAACGCTAAGCTAAACGGAAACCTTTTCTCGCTAATTTTTCAGTTTCAGTTTTGTTCATTTTGGAGAAAATTAAACTAAAAGCACTTGTACTATATAAAGCAGAAGTAGATGGAGAAATTAAATTACCCAAATAATGCTGCTGCCTATGCTAACTTAAGTTAAACTAAACGCCTTGCGAGAGGTGGAAAAATATTAAACTAAAAATTCTTTCAACTTCATGGTTACCAAAAAAATAATTCATTGACTAATTTGCTAATTTTGTTTCTTATACCCCTATGTCTGTGTATTTCATCAATATACCTTTTAACAATAAAAAATGATTAATTAAAATAATGTCCACGGATTGCTTCACAGAGACTGTCTGCTGGTTTTCGGTCCGCAGGGACTGACGATCATAACCTTCCTGAAAGTAATTCCCGTTTTGGCCATCGTCGGCAACGTCGTCGGTCTGGGTCTTTATCTGTCAGCACTGGCTTTTATCTCGTCATCCGAGACGACCACGCTCATGACCAGTCAAGTCGCCATGATTTATGTTATCAGTATTTTCCTACTGAAGCAACAGGTGTTGGCGGTCAAGGTACGTGAAAACTCGGATACGTATGTGGTGCACGGACATGAATTAAAACATTATTACCACCCAACAACAAAAATCGATATTAATAATTACAATTACTTGAACGATATTCCAGGTCTTCGCGACGTTGCTGTCTTTCGGCGGGGTCGCTATGACTGCAATCTCCAAAGGTTTCCAGGGCGATTCGTCGTCCGGAATAGTCCTTGCTCTAATCAGTGCCGCCGTGTATGCATCAATGCAGGTATGCACGCGTTGGAAATTAATACAACTGGTAAACAGTTTAGCTAGTAATTTAGTCTTACAAATTACACATCAGTACATAGTTTTATTTTGTATATGCAACAATTATATCAGCAAATGTAAATATATATATAATACGGTATACTATATATGTAGACGGTACATGCTATTGTATTGGCTTAGATCTTTGTACGACTAGAGTTTTGAAAGATATTTGTCCTATGGGGCATTTTACGTTTCAGACTTACATGAAGTATGTGTTGTATAAGCCGAATTTGGGTCGAGTCTGCCTGTACATGAGCAGCACGTCCGCGTTCGTACTGCTGGTGGGCTGGGTCTTCCCGCTGTCCATGCGGCTAACGAATTTCGAGAAGTGGGACTTTGACACGGCACCTTGGCTCCCGGTGTTTGGCGCAAGTAGCGCCACTCTGCGTAAGCCCCGATATAATATACCAGGCAAACGCTATGGGTTGAATCGCTACATGGGTTGAATCGGTGGGGTGGCAGGAGGCGCCACAAGTGTAAATTGTAAACAACACCCATTCAATTTACATTTGTGGCGCCCTCCGCCGCCCTACCGATTCAACCCATGTAGCAATTCAACCCATAGTGTTTGCCTGGTATGTCTTTCTAATTTACCCATTCTCGCACTAATTTACCTTGCAGACATGCTTGACGAATAACGGCCTTGATAATTTTCCTGTTCTGTTTTCTCTACTGCAGTATCGTCAATCTTTTACAACTACGGTGTCAGCATAGCGTCGCCATTTTTCATGTCCATGTACAATTTGGCACTGATCCCAGCAAACAACTGTACGTACCCTGTATTGTTATTTACACAGCTGCTTAATAATTTAATAATAATCTATTGTATTGCGATTTGTTTATGCATTCAATTTTCCATAAATTTATACATTATACGGGTACGGATATGGTCCAGTATATAAATTATAAGGGTACGAGGTAAAGGCCGTTAACCAGGCCGCTTTTAGAAATCTTAACTTAACCAGGCCGGTTTTTTCATCGTTGATTTCCCGGCTCTGCAGTGCTGCCATGCCATAACAGATGGCTTGAAAACATTCAGAAAATTTTTCTGACCCATATTATTTCGTTCCTAAGCCTCACGGTTCAAATTTGAGTTCAAAAAAAAGAAGGGAAGAGTCCCAATGGAAAAGTTTGCAAGTAGTGCGGTAGAGGCGTCACTTCGGTTCCATCTCCCTGGGTTGACTTCGCAAAAACGACTTATGCGTCACCTGCTGGCCTGCTGGCCTGGTTAAGTTACGATTTCTAAAAGCGGCCTGGTTAACGGCCTCTACCTCGTACCGATATAATCCCCCCCCCCATACACACCCACTTATGTACGAGGTAAAGGCCATTAACCAGGCCGCTTTTAGAAATCGTAACTTAACCAGGCCGGTTTTTTCAACGTTGATTTCCCGGCGCTGCAGTGCTGCCATGCTATAACAGATGGCTTGATAACATTCAGAAAAATTCTCTGACCCATTTTAGTTTGTTCCTAAGTCTCACGGTTCGAATTTGAGTCCAAAAAAAGGAAGGGAAGAATCTCAATGGAGATGTATGCAAGTAGTCCGGTAGAGGCGCCACTTCGATTCCATCTCCCTGGGTTGACTTCGCAAAAACGACTTATGCACCACCTGCTGGCCTGGCGGCCTGGTTAAGTTACGATTTCTAATAGCGGCCTGGTTAACGGCCTTTACCTCGTACGGATATGGTCCCCCCCATACATCTCCTTATAATTACTACTGTCGCCCCTTTCATTTCTATTACACTATAGTCACCCCTTTCTCCAAATATTTTGAATCTTAAAAATCAGATAGCTGAATGATATTTGTATTCATTGTTTAGTTTAATTTCGTTTAAGATGAACGTCTCAGATTGTTTGAAATCTCAGCTGAAAGTCAAAATTTATTAAGGATGCCATTACAACCGACTTTAACCCTCTGAGAACCAGTCAGCATACACTTGCTAGATTTGACAGTCACATTCGATTTTCAGCACGAGTTCTGGGTCTTTTCGTTCGCGGTTTTTTGCTTTGATATTTTTACCACATATTTATTTAGATTCAAAAAACAAATTTTCAGAAAAACTTCTCAAAGGGGTAGGAATCTACTTAGCACCACCTTGCTAACACTTGGACCGCCCGAACAACATCCAGTCCCACGTGTCGACATTTTTTTTCTCAGTATCGAAAAAATAAGGGACTTGAGACTGGTCCTTAGTGCATCCAGTAAAACTGATATTGTAATATTCGAGTGAATACAAGCGGAGTTAAAAATTATTAACCATTAGGAAAAGGTTAGAACTCTGCCTAATGATTCGCTGCGCTACCACTGGTTGTAACCACTACGAATGACGTGTAACTGACATTTCATGACTGTGTAGTCACTCGTTTGACTGTTTTCAGTCCATTCTTCGTCAGCGGCGTCACGGTTCCCACTACCACTGAAACGGTTACATTTGATGGTTGTGGGGAATTTTCCAAACGACTCCGTTAGGATTTGCAAGGAATCATTCAGCACTTTCCCTAATCTAGCAAAGTTTTGCTAGACCCGGTTCTATCCGTATACCCAAAACACCTGGTTACCAGAGGGTTAACTGAAAATTGTAACTCTGAGCGACGAAATGTTGATTAAAACAAAAACATGTGCTACTGAATTGGCAAATAAAATAGATAAAAATATATTTTCATTTTCATTTTATATTTCGCTAGTTACCCAATATTTAAAGGTATTTTGCACCGAAATGTTAAATAAATCAACGATAAATTATTACGAGTTTAAAAAGGGATGTCAACAGTAAAACGGGATGCAAAAGGGAGCGGGGGTAAAAGAGGGTGGCTACTACAGCTGTTTCCAATGTATAAATTGTACGAGGGGCAAACCATAGTAATGTCACTTCATTTTTTACTCTTGGGCGCGAGGCTTTTTTTTATTCTCCCGGCTTGCCAGCATAGACAGGGGACTTGCACGTTAGCCTTTCAAGTATTATCAATCTAGCTTTAAGAGTCTAGAAGCTCTGATTTATTTTCGGAGATACACTTTTGGAAAGTGTTATAGTTGCATCTGACTGTCAGTTTTCGTGCACCACTAGATACATTTGGGAAATTCACGACAGTAAAAATGCCAAATGCACTCAGTCCTACTGGTGAATTGACATCGATTGCATCCAAGAAAAGCCCTACAAGAGAATTAAATTCTCGTGATTGACGTCGAGGTTCTCGTTGAGTTCAATCAATGAAGCTACAGAATTAAGGTTCTAAAGAATGCTCTCGGTGAGGTTTGGTCATCTGCATGTTTCTTCTCTTCTGCTTAATGAAAACAAAATTTGTGCAGTTTCTCCTTCAGATCTTTCCATCCCTAAATTATTAGTGTTAGGTTGGATTTTTTTAAATCAATAAGTATTCTTTATTAAATATAAGAAGTTATGGCTCCGATTTCCTACAATCAGGTCAAGCAAGCATGACTCTATTAAAAATGTTTTTACTCCTCGAGTTTTGATTAAATTGTTACAAAACCTTTTGGAATCAATTGGCGAGAAGTAGATGACTATTATCATAGCAATAGATTTAAAAAAAATCCAATTGGAACCGGGATATGAACCAAGTGACATCACTTATAGTTTGCCCCTCGTATTAGTTTATATATAATTTTTAAACATATATAGATATATAATTGTTTATGAGTTTTATAAGAAGCTGACTCTATTAACATCTTTCCGTTGTTTGCTGTAGTGGTTGACGCACTAGCACGGCAGCAGAAGTTCACAGAGCTGGAGATTATTGGTGCCGTCTGCATCGGGGTGGGGTTCCTCTTGATCGTCATTCCCGACCAGAAAGTGTCCATTCGGATAAAGGACAGATTCTTCAGGAAACCTGCCAAAGGCTGTGTATCAGTTACGAAATCCCACTCTCCTGCGGACGAGAACTCATCAAGCACCAAAGCGGACGGTCAAGTTGGCGTGGTACGTAACTTGTGGTCATAATTTACATATTGCAGAGGGGATTATTTAATATTAACTAACCGAAGAAACTTTTGTTCATTATTCCAGAAGGAAGTACCATGACCGCATCGAAAGAATTTTATGATTTCTGAGGTCGCTGTGATAGAAACTAAAGCATTATTGTAGATTTCGTCTGCAATGTTCTTGAGTTTGTGTGATACCGGAGTTTCCTATTACATTTATATTTGTAGTACGAGTCTGCTATCCCCATGCGAGTTGTACAAAATAAAACATTCAATACTCGTCTTATGCTGTGACGAGAAATGTCTTCGGTAAGAATACTTTTCGAATTCCTCCAGTCAATATCCGTCAGATCCATCGTAGGCCAAACATGAAAACATTGCCGCGAGACAATATCAACGAGATTCAAATGAACTGCGAACGTTTTCCTCAATTTGAAAATGACCATCCCTTTTGTGTAGAGAACATTCGATTCAAAATTGTGGTTTCATACAAGGATGGCAAAAAAAATTAATTAATTACCAAAACTTTTTCATTGATTAAAAATGGTTACTTCAGTCTTGTAGAAATTAAAACTTGATTTAGCGCGCGTCAGTAAAATATTTCTACTAACGCTAAACTTTTAGTGACTGCCTTTTCAGTTTTAGTTTTTTGTTCCTCAAAAAATACAACTGAATGTTTAGTCACTAAAAAAATCATTCAAAATTACTCATAATTCCTAATAATTTAAATTCATTATCCATAATTACATGATAGTTTCAATAGTAATTTCATAATTTCAAACGTTAAAACTAATAAGGTTTTTCTTAAAAGTTTCAGTTTATTTTTCAGCTTAAGTCTTTTGTGACTATTCATTTAATTGAATTTATTGATCATTCATTTATTGATTTATTCCTCATGAGGAACAAAAAACTAAAACCAAAAAGGTAGTCACTAATTCAGTTCAATTAATTTAGTTCAATTCACTTGTGCCACCCTCAAAAAGGTGACAGGTGGCGCCACCAGGCAGTTCACGCCCATTTGGCAGCGAATGGAAGGCGTGTCCAAGCTCTCGTCTTACCAATGATTCGACCAGAGAATACTCACCATCATCATTCACTCATCCAGACAGGGGAGGGGCACCACAAAGTTTGTCTACGTTCTTTCCAGTTTCCACTACTACGAAAGAGTCAGAGAAAATGTTTCGCCTCTCCCTCCAGAAAGAGGCCCAGGCAGAAACGGGCCTTTGATCGATCATTTTTACACCACCACTACTTTCCCTTCCCGGCTAGAGAGAGAGAGAGCACAGCAGCATGCGTGTGTGTGTTGATTTTCTTCTCTCTCCCTCCACAAATCAGCTGCACGGTGTCCGACCGAGTCCGACCGCCGACTAGTTATGGAAATGCGGCCAAACTGAGAGTACCACACCACACTAAACCACGCTAACTAACTGATCCTGTCATTGGAAAAAGCCGGTTTTTTTAGTGTGTTACATCAAGTGGAAGAGAAAGAGCTCCCCCCTTTTAAACTATATACCAGCTGCGGATGGAGGACAAAAAACGCCGGACGCGGCCACGAATGATGATGCTTAGAAAGTGATCTCTGCTGTCGTCGTCGCTCGTATATTTATACGTACGCCGCGTTGATCTTCGCCGGAAATGAATAGACGCCGGTAACGCTGATTCACCAGCGGGATTATCCGTCTTATTGTCCGTTTATATTATATATTTGCCGTATATTTTGAGACTGCGATTGGGACACATCTGATCTCTCCTCCTCGTGTGTGTGTCTGGATGTGTCACGCGGATTTAGCATCTTAACGCGGCTGAAAAAAGCACGTTGAAATTTCGGCTCAATTATTATGGCCCAGATTTCCGGGATGATTTGGATTTGGGTGCAGGTGGTGATAGTGGAGTTTGCCTTGTGGACTGACGGAGCCGTTATCGGTAAGTCAAACTGTGTGGGAGTACATAGCCAACGGCGGGACGACATGTATATTGCGGGTATATACACGACGGAAGAAGGGTTATTTCCATTTAAGCGCTACTTTGGAAATTTGAAGAGATTTTTGGGTGAAATTAAATCTAGGCGGCGAGGGGAAAGAGGCTGAGAGAGGGAAGGCAAGCCACGTTTTTGTCTGCAGGCAGGCTTAATATACGTGAGGAGCTATTTTTGCGCTCTGTACATCGCATGGTTACTTGATTTATCAGTTTAAAAAGAGCGTCAAACGGGAATTATGCAGACATTGTTAACACCTCAAAAACTTGTGGGAAAACTCGTAATATATTAATCATATTATTTTGTGCCTAAATCGTTATACCTACAATTCACCTAACCCTGAAGACTGACGTGAACCGTCCATTTTGCCACGGCAAAATTTAGACACATTTTTAGTTGTAACAAAAGCGAAATAATCTCGCTAATAATGTTTAAATCAGCAGGGAAAAAAAATCTGGATAACCGAAATATTTACACATGCTCCAGGCATTGAGATGGTGTGGTAATTTGCTCTTCGTGACACAATTTTTGCTCCCGACAAAATGATCCATGCATACACACCCGCGTCTCCTCATACATGTAACTCGATTGGAAACCTACTTTTCTCTTTTTTGCCGCTCCTGTTCCATGCATCCATTCTCACCCCATCAGTGTGATTGATTTTTTGGCCTGCCGGGCACATACACACGGTCATGCCTCATCACGCGGCCCACATATAAAAATTGCATTATGCCCGCAACTTATGTTCACCCACTTCAAGCTGCTCTCCTCGACTCTTTCCTCTCCTCCTCCCCGTCACTTCGCGTTAACAATAGACGGAAATAAGGAAATAAAAGCCCAGACAAGAACTCTCTCCTGGCTGTCTTGTAACTTTCTTCCAGCTGCTTTTAGAGGTATGGTGCTAAGTAATTCCCCCGACCAGCCGGGGGTATTGTCTTGCAGTGGAGAGGCATTAACATATATATATAATCGCGCGGCATGTACCAAGGTATTGTTCACGCTTTAGGAGGCAGACAGAAAGGGATTTATGAAGAGATATGTAAGGTCGGGAGTCGAGACAGAAAGCATTTTTCTGTGTCTGTGTCTGTGTCTGTGTCTGTGTCTGTGTCTGTGTTTGTGTCTGTGTCTGTGTCTGTGTCTGTGTCTGTGTTTGTGTCTGTGTCTATGTCTGTGTCTGTATCACTATGTGGCTGTATGTCTGCCTATCTGTTACTTGTCTCCCTGTCTTTTGTCTCTGAGCAGTGGAGTGTGACGATATTTCGAGAATGTGATGGTCAAGGTGGCCACACGCGGAAATCTCAGTGCATGGCAGCATGGTGCTGATATTTACAAGTGTGTCTTGGGCTTGAAAGTTGAGATAACTCTCGGACAGTCCGTTCAGACAAGCACTTTGTGTGCCATGTAAGTAAGCATACACACACACTGGAGGGAAAGTTTGTGTATCTTGGAGAGGTCGGCTGCCGGTTTTGTGAAAGTAAATGACCAGTCGGCGTGGTCGTATATATGCGGTTACGTTTTGAAGGGAATATGTTTTGATATCCGCGTCCGAATGCGCAATAATATTTTTTTCGCCACTTGAAATTGATTGTAGAGCAGTCAGTAATAAGGAATATCATTTCAAGATTCGTCGGCAATCCAATTCTCAAAGATTACGAATTTTACATTATATTTTCACGTATACGTTGAGTTTATTTTTTGTAGGTCAATCGAAAATTGATAATTTTATTGATTTTTTACAACAATTTTATCCCGTCATCATCAGTCAATTTATTGACGCACAATTTTCGCCGCAACATACCGCAATTTTTTCATCATTGAGGCAGTCACACACCCTGCAGGCAGACACATTCATATATATCCGTTGTCTGTCTGTCTGTCTGTCCGTCTGTCTATCTGTCTGTCTATCTGTCTGTCAGCAGGGTTGTTGTGGTCATGTTTGAATGTGTCTCGTCTCCTCAAGAGTGTTTTGAACCGCGCTCGCGGAAAAATCGACGTGCAAAAGTTCCCCTTGAAGTGTCATCACTGAAGTACTGTATACCCCCCATCTTCACCAATGGTCCGCAAACGCCTCAGGTTTCACGCATTTACAACGATCCTTCACAATTCTTGC